>JACEEZ010008258.1:7500-12500 GCA_016584305.1 Chionoecetes opilio | reverse complement strand
AACAAAAAAAGTTTCACCAAAAACCCCAAAAAGGAGGTTTAACCCCAAGATTCGTTAGGAAAGCTAAAAAAAAGGACCAAGTAGATCGCCCATTAGGGAAAAACCGTACGGGGACGATCAGATAGAAGATTGGAGCAGTAGAGTTAAAAAATCTTCTTATTAATTATAGCTTAAAAAAATTTTAAAAAAAGGGGGGGAAACCCTAAAAAGCTATAGGACGTATTTTAAAGGTTAAAACCGGTCCCCCACTTCTTGGAACGGGTTGGATGTGAGCAAACTTCCAGAAAGAAGGAAAGGGGGAAAGGATAGACATGGGACGGAAAAGTTTGACCAGACAAGGTGCAAGCCAGAAGCACTTTTTTGAAAAACAATAGGGGGGACCCCGGGCCCGGTTTAAAGCCTTCCGAGGATCTGGGCCCCAAAAAGGAAAAAAGGGAAAACATCATTCCAAAGGGGATCTTATAAACGGCTTTAATAAAGTCAGAGGGGGGAAAGGAAAAGGAGGAACAACCCCTTCATCAGCCAGAGGGGAATTTTTTAGAAAATTTTTTGGGAGCGAAGATTTCCCAGCTTTAGAAGAGAGAGACAGCTGGGACCATCGGGGAAGCATAGGGGGGAAAGATGAAGAAAAAAAATTTTTTTAGAAAAATTTTTTTAGTTAGATGCCAGAAGCCCACGAGAGGAATTTGATCAAAAAGATTTTGAAATTTTCTATAATGAAAAAATTTTTTGGGTAAGTGAAGTAAAGTTTTGGGCCCTGATTACGGGCAGAAATAAAAGAATAATATATTATATATATAATATATATATATATTTTAATTATATATATATTATATATGTATATACATATATATATATATATATATTTATATATACATATTATAAAATTTTATATATAATTATATATATATTATTAATAATATATAATATATAAATAAAATATATTTATAAAAATTATATATATATTATATATAAAAACCCATTATATATTATTATTATTACATTTTAATAATATAAAATTATTACATATATAAAAATTTTATATATCCATATATATATTTTTATAAAACCCTTTATTATATATATATAATATACATATATATTATATAATTATATTATTATATAATTTTTATATATGTATTATATATATATCATATATAATGTAAAAATATATATATCCCCTATGTATTATATGTTTTTATATAAATATATCCATATCTCCCTTATTATGTATTATATATTACATATGTATATTATGAAAATAATATCTATAACATATATACATGTATATTTTAAAATTTTTAATATAATTATGTATATTTTATTTAAAATTTTTATATTTTATATTATATATTTTATATTATATTTATATTTATATATATATTATATATTATATAATAAAAAAAAATTAGGGTACCCCCGTAATAAAAAAAATTTCTTTTCTAAACTTTGGCATGCCAATTTCCTATGAAAAAATGGAATCTTAAAAGACGTTTTTATAAAATTCCAGGGGGATTGACCCTTCGGTAATGAAAAATCGCCCCCTTTTATTTTGCCCCCTTATAATAAGGGAAAAAATGAGTACCCCCAGTGCCCGGTTTTGGTCCTGTGTTTTTGCATCATGCCCCAAAATATGATTTTCCAAATGACTAGCGGGGAAAGGGCTTTTTTGATCATTTGGGGTTAAATCAGGCACTACATCACAGTGTAAACGCCTTTTCGTTGGCCTAAACTTTGTCCACCCCTGCCTTCTTAGACCTAAAAGTAGTCCCATGGTCTCCCGCTTTTTGGCCCCCGACCCCCGGATAAACCCCGTCTCTGCCTGTCCCCACCACTGTTTGGCCGGGAGCCTCTGTCACCTGCTTTAAAGAAATCTTTCGGTTTCTCTGAGTGTGGATAGAGAAATCCCGGGAAACCCCGTACGGCTTGACCAGGATCTCCGGGGTCTGGGCCCCGGACAGTGAACAGGGAATGTCGGCTCGTGCACCCGGGCCCGGGTGCCAGCTGATCAGTGTCTGCAAGCTGGTGGGGTGACAACTCAGCTTTGGGGGTGATGCGAGGTCTTTTCCTGGTTTTCCCCCTACTCCCCCGCCCGCCCCCCAGCTTCAAAATTGGGTCACGGCGAAAACCCGCGGTCGTCCCCACTCCCCGACTCGCCATCAGCGAGAGGGGGGGCACATTCTGAGGTGCGAATGATGCTCCTGTCCGCACCCTGAAGGTCCCAGCTGTTTTTGGGCCTTTGGGGTGCGCCTCACACTCTGAGCGCGGGGAAGGGGTGTGTTGGGGCCGTCCCCCTAGTCTTTTTGAACCCCCGATGTCGTAGTAGAGTTTTTAAGTACATGAAGTAAAACCTGCGGGAGTATTGACTAGGATTTCCCGGGGGTTCAGTTTTTTTGCCATTTAGTCCCTGCCTTTTTGGTCCGCTATCCCCGAGCGATTTTTTTTTGGGGTGGGGTGAGCCAACTGGAGTGGGGCACCTTGCCACACTTGATCTTCTGCAGCTCGGCGGGGAACAACCCCCCCTTCACCGCCTGGACCCCGGTGGTAGGAGACCTGCTGGGCAGTGGACATGTTGGGCCAGCATGTACTCCGGGATCCCGTAAATCGTCACCGCCTGGGACTCCTCTGAATCTGCGTTTGGGACTTTCATCCATTCACCTGGACAGTAGACTGCACCCTGGGGGCCCCTGAAGCCCTTTTCAGATGAGGTTGGCCCGTCGATGCTGGTGATAAGGTGGCGCAGGGGCAACTCGTTTGTGTGCACCACGCATATACTCCAGAAGAGCTTGCGTCCCAGCATCTTCTCCAAATGGGCGTGAGTACCACCCTTCCACCCCGTGTTGGCCCTAGTTGAGTCACCTTGCAGTACGATCAGTGAGTCGGTGGAGTCGTATGTCACCAGCAGATCATAGAGAGCCTGAGCCACCTTGAACGCAGGCTTCTCAAGTGGCACCGGGTCCTCTGGTACAAAGTGCCAAAGGTACCTTCCAGATGGCTCCTCTGTCATGCTCCATGCTCACATACACATGCTCCTCCCTGATCAACCTTGGGTGCAGTTTCCCATAGCTGTCGGGCACCATCGCCCTGGTCTTGTCCTTCCTCCCATCGTAACCCAATCCAACTATTTTGGTACCCTGGTTAGGGTATGCCGTATAACAAAATTCTTTTTCTCAACTTTGCCATGCCAATTTCCTATGTAAAATGGAATTCTAAGACGATTTTATCTCATTCTATATGTGCATTTGAGCAATTTTTACTATGCAAAATCGCACTTTAAGCTATGTTTTGCATATAAATATAAAAGTCCATTTTTGCATAGCAAGAAGTGCTCAAACCAAAAAGTTGAAGCGGACAAACCACCCTTAAAATTCAATTTTACATAAAACACCCTGCCAAATTCGAAATAATCTATATTTCACTTTTCATTGGACCTACGGCGTACCCTAATATATAATATATATATATATATATTATTATATATATATATATATATATAAAATATATATTCATATTCACTGTAAACACAGAATTGCCGAAATCTTGTCACTATGACAAGATCGGCCTTCGTCATTATAGCCTGACAAGATAACCATCGCACTTGACAAGATGTATTCCTCATTTTCTTCTGCACATGAAAAAGATCTGATCTTTCATGAATTCTTGTCATGAAATTCAACTTACTCTTGAAATATTTTTTCATGTAATTCAGTAATTTACTTTGTGCAAACTCGAGTTACATTATTTTCAGTTTATACACATTATTTTTTATTAAAACAATCAGTCCATCTCTCTATCCATTAATCAATCTAAATAGATCTATCCATCTATCTGTCAATCTTAATATATATGCTTGCGCTCATACGCACGCGCGCGGGCACACACACACACATATATATGTGTGTATATATATATATATATATATATTATATATATATATATATATATATATATTATATATATATATATATATATATATATATATATATATATTATATATATATATATATATATATATTTAAAATATAAAATATATATATATATATATATATATATATATATTGTGTGTGTGTGAAGGGGTTGGCGTTAATACATACATTTCTACATCCATGATTTCAGGAAAGTTAGAAGGGGCTATCTGGAGAGTCTGGAGAGGTGGTGGGCCGAAGGTCCACCAATAGCCCTCCGCAGGAGCTAGCCAAAAAGTCCGCCCGGAGGGCGGCTTTGTCGCTAGTATATATATATATATAAAATTTTATATATATATATATATATATATATAATATTTTATATATATATTAATTTTATATATATATTTTAATATATATATATATATATATATATATATATATATATATATATATATATATTATATTAGGGTGTCCCAAAATGCAAAGTTTTGAAATGTTGCACAATCGTGTGTTATTTCGGTTCCCTCATAGTAAAACAGTATTGCTTTGAAATTTTGGGTGAATTGAGTAATATTTAAGGGTCCCGACAAAGTATTTAGGTGACAAGTCTCGAATTTCAGGATTTTTCTAAATTTCCACTTTTTTTCTCCCTCAGGTTATCAACATGGCAACAAGAGCCGCTAGTAATCTTTGGCTGATCGACAAGGCTCCAATCGATGAAATCACCGGAGTCCGGCTACCATCGAAGGAGTAGGTCCTCCTCTGCTACTACCACCACCACCGGAGATGGGGAAAGCCGGCGAGCGGGGCAGGAAGGTGGTGGTGGAGGAAGTTCTCCCCTTCTGGTCGCGCGCCGGGATTCCGACAACTACAGTAATACACGCCGGCACGAAGCTGTCAAAGCTGGTAAAGGCGTACAATGACCTCAAGAAGAACAAGAACAAAGACAGGCCGAAACATCGTATGGATGAGCAGATTTTCAAAGGAGACCTCCAAGAAATCTTCGACCTCGCACACTCCTCCTCTCTCAACGGGCAGACGTAAAGGGACGAGGACAAGGAGTCCTACGGAGTCAGAGAAAAAGACAGAGGG
>JACEEZ010008258.1:0-2500 GCA_016584305.1 Chionoecetes opilio | reverse complement strand
TTTAGTTTGATTAAAGTCCTCTGTTTGGGTTTTTAAGAAGCCTGTTTTTCTCTTTTAATTCTAAGTTTAGTAAATTTTAATTGAATGACTTATATGTAGGGTGTATTTTTTAGGGATGGGTTTATATAATTTAAATTGGAGGAAGTTAGGGATTATTCCATAAGTTTTACAGGTTTGCAAAAATTCTATATCTAGTCTAATCTTTTTTACTTTGGCATAAAGGTGTTTCCCCCGCGTACTGGTCGACCCATTTCTTCAACCTTTGCAATCTGCAATCCACTCACACTCACTTGATTTAGATCACCCTTTTTTCTATGAATGACTTTGGTATCCTATCCAAGGCACACTACCCTAGTGACACTAAATTATTAAATCCATACACATCAAGCATTTGTCCCCTGATCTTAATAACCAAGTCACTTCACACCAACTACATATACTCAAATTTATTTATCACATGTTTCGATTGTCCGACTCTCGTTTCGATCGCCACACACGAGCCGAAATGTTACCCGCAAACTATTGTTCATTCAGTCCTCTGCCAACTCAGACAGCATACACACCAAGGTCCGTTATGTACAAATTGTATTTTATTTTTTATTTACTATTTTTAGATAAATAGGATTACTTTTTATTTAAAAAAAAAAATCTTTTAGATGTTCGCTTTTTAGCATTATAGTATACTAGCCGCAAAGCCGCCCTCTGGGCGGACTTTTTGGCTAGCTCCTGCGGAGGGCTATTGGTGGGCCTTCGGCCCACCACCTGTGTTTTTTGGGGGGCCCCTTTGGCCCACCAAACATGGACTCTCCAGATTGCCCCTTCTAACTTTCCTGAAATCATGGATGTAGAAATGTAGTATTCCCCCCACCCATTCACTCACCCAATTACCCATCACCCCCCAAACCCATTCACTCACCCATTACCCATCACCCCCCACCCATTCACTCACCCTTACCATCACCCCCCACCCATTCACTCCACCCCTTACCCATCACCACACACCCATTCACTCACCCATTACCCATCACCACACACCCATTCACTCACCCATTACCCATCCCCCCCACCACTTTACACTCACCCATTTCCCATCACCCCCCACCCATTCACTCACCCATTTCCCATCACCCCACACCCATTCACTCACCCATTACCCATCACCCCCCACCCATTAACCATCACCCCCCCACCCATTCACTCAACCCCTTACCCATCGCCCTCCACCCATTCACTCACCCATTACCATCACCCCCCCACCCATTCACTCACCATTACCCATCACCACACACCCATTCACTCACCCATTACCCCCATCACCCCCCACCCATTGACTCACCCATTACCCATCACCCCCCAACCCATTCACTCACCCATTACCCATCACCACACCCATTCACTCACCCATTACCCCATCACCCCCCACCCATTCACTCACCCATTACCCATCACCACACACCCATTCACTCACCCATTACCCATCACCCCCGACCCATTCACTCACCCCCCCCCCCATTCACTCACCCATTACCCATCACCACACACCCATTCACTCACCCATTACCCCATCACCCCCCACCCATTCACCCACCCCCCACCCATTCACTCACCCATTACCCATCAACCACACACCCATTCACTCACCCATTACCCATCACCCCCACCCTTTCACTCACCCATTACCCATCACCACACACCCATTCACTCACCCATTACCCATCACCCCCCCCCCCCCATTCACCACCCATTACCCATCACGACACACCCATTCACTCACCCCATTACCCATAAACCCCCACCTATTCCCTCACCTATCACCCATTCACCCCCAACCCATCCACCCCCCCCCCCATTCACTCACCCATCACCCCACACCCTTTTACCCATCACCCCACCCATTCACTCACCCATTACCCATCACCCTACATCAAGGCTTCCTCAATTCTCGCAACCCATTTTTGTTTTCACAATTCTCGCAAAAAAGGGCTGCTAAAAAAAAAAAAAAAAAAAAAGTGATCGGATCATCTCATAAGTGGGTTATGCCCTTTTTCCCTGGTCAACCTGTTTCCCAAAAATGTGCCATATGAGGTGTTTGCGCAACGGGGGCCGGAACCTATACCACACACACACAAAACACAAAACCCCACACACAGACAGACAGACAGACACACTTTCGCTTATATTATTATAGATAATATAGCGGGGGGTTTAAGCGGGGCGGGGCGGGGCAGGCTCAGAGCGGTTTATCGTACAGTAAAGCCACTTACGGTCGAGATTCAAGAAATTTCACTGAAGAAAAAAGTTGTAGAGGAAACCCCACAAGTTTTATCGGAAGTGTTACAGCAACATTTCATTCAGACCTACACTAAGTCCGCCAGACACCCCACGAAGCTCACCTGAAAACCCCAATAAATTTACTTTAAACTCACAGTAAAGCTACTTAAGTTCGAGAATCGAAATTTTTTTACCTTTTAAGACCCAGTTTTTTTAAAGGCGGGGCCCC
>JACEEZ010008257.1:575000-582707 GCA_016584305.1 Chionoecetes opilio | reverse complement strand
CTCACTTGATAGTTTTAATAGGTTTAAAACCATCCCTATTTTGAATCAAAACATGAGTTAAGCTATATACTAATGGACGAGGCGGACGACTCGCAATTTTTTAGGCAATCTTGAGTGTCTTCTCACGTACTGTCTCAAAAGGATAATAACTATTTGAATATAAAAACAAGACAGAGGGGAAAGTGGTGTGGCGTAAACTTGGCTGCTTCAATGAGTCGTATCACGCAGACATATAAATAAAGGGTTGGACGCTGCTCAGACCTCACACAAACACACACACGCACATACATACACACACACACACACACACACACACACACACACACACACTCTCTCGCTCACACACACACACACACACTTAAAGCCTTGCATAAGCTACACATTGGTACAATAACTCATTCGGGTATGCGTGTGTGTGTCTGTGTGTGTGCAGTTGCTATAAATCTGTTTATAATTAAGGCTATTGACGTTATGCCTTGTCAAACTCTACTCCTACTACATGTTACCGTGTTTGTCCCATCACATTAATCATACGTCCCATCATTAGTGGTATTCGTTGCTTGTTTAGCCATCAACTCCTACTTACTGTTCTTCATTCCACCACCTTATAATCATCTAGATCTTTTCTGACGACGCCAAGGGTACACTCACGAACTCTTTGATGACGTGTGTGTGTGTGTGTGTGTTGTGTATGTGTATGTGTTTGTGGTTTCAGTTTATTCTTGCATGTGTTTATTTCTTTCTAATTGCATTCATTGATCCAAAACCTCAAAGGGTTAAGCCATAGGTGAAAGTTTTTGCGAACCAGCGGATTTTTTTTTTTTTTAACTCAACGCGGCAGTGGACGATGTAAAGTTTGTACCAGTGGAAAATTTGTTGTTATATATCAAAGTACGTGTGTGTGTGTGTGGTGTGTGTTTTCTTGTAACCATTCACATAGTCTTAGAAAAAAGAAAAAAAAGGTTTTCTCTGTTATATAGCCTTTATACGCCATAAAACTCATAAATACAAATCTTTTCCCAATACTAAATCAGGCTTGTATTACACGGATTTACTTCACTGCGAAAAATTCCTTGAAAAACAACTTGGGGCTCTTTGCGTAGAATGAAATTTGCTTGAAAACAGCTGAGATGAGAGGTTAAAGGAGAGTCAAGGAGATGAGGTCGAGGAAAATGGAAATTAATATCTTAGGAACAGAAAGGAGAAAAAGATGTGTAGAACGAAGGATAATGAAAAAAAAATAGGATAAAAGGATTTAGAAGTTGACATAGACGAATAGCAAAAATCTAAAGGAGGAGTAGCGAAGATTATACGAGAGAAACAAAAGACAATGAAGGGGAAATAGCGAAGGAGAAAGGAAACAAGAAAAATAAGAGAAAAATGGAATCATAGAAATGAAAGATGAGACAGCAAGGAGAATAAAAGATCACATTAACTTGAAGGGGAAGGAAGATCAGAAACTATGCAGTGTTGAAGGAGATGAGGAAAGGTGAAGTACGGAAAATGCACCTGGGTTATAGTGAAGAAAGGGCGAGTACTGTAACTCTATAGTGCAGCGGCAAGGGTGATGATGAAGGATAAAGTGGCAATGGAGGGTGTATAATGTAGTGGCGATGATTATAGAGCGTCAGTGTTTGAGTGAAAATGAGAGAGTGGTAGTGGTGGAGGAGGTGATTGCTTGTGTTGGTTGCAGGCTCGGTTATGGAGTGGGTCTTGCGGCGTGTACTAAATCATGTATATTCATTTTTTAGTTAACAAGGTTTTTGCGTGCGTGTGTGTGTGTAGGAAAGGGGTAAAGGAGTGAAAAGATAGTGGGGTGTACATACAAAAGGCGTGGGTTGGGGGCAGTGTGGGGTGTGTGGGTTGGCAAGAGATGTTGAAATGCCACACGCCCATAAGAGTGAATGGCGGGGCGGGATAGGCGGCGTGGGAGGAAAGGAATGTCGGCTTCCTATCGTGTCATCCACTTCTTCCTAAAGGTACTTCCTGTTGCTTAAAGTTGTCCAGGCACTCACTCTTCCCTCCCCCTCATTATCTCCCTCTTTCTACTTTTCTTTATTTTCCATTTGCCTTTCCTTCTTCCCTACCTTTTCCCGTTCCCTTTTTTTCGTTCACCTGTTTGGTAACTTGCCCTCATCCATCTTCTCTTTCACCATTCAATTTCACTGTAACCATTCTCGCAACTATCACCTAACCTTACATTTCCTTTTCACACACACACGCTATAGTTTCTCTCTCTTGTCACTCCCTTACCCTCTTATTTCCACACAAGAATCACGCAACGGCCCAGACACATCACGGGTGCAGCAGGGCAAAGCGACACCCCAATAACACACTCACACTGATGGACTAACTCATACCATTACCGTTTCCTGAAAGCTAACTGCGGCTTTCCATCCTAGTCTAGTCCAGTTTCATACGGGACGTAGCTATTCAGTCCACGTCTTCCGCTCTCCCTAAGTGGCCATGGAGACTTCCCCTCTTGCTTCACCACCTTACTTCACCTTACTTCACCTCTTGCTTCACCTTACTTCACCTTACTTCACCCCTTGCTTCACCTTACTACACCTTATTTCACCGTACTTCACCTTACTACACCTTACTTCACCTTGCTCCACCTCACATTCCTAGGTCGCCATCCAGTCTACGTCTCGTATCTCCACGTGGGCGTAAAGACTCTATTTCACACCTCTACACATTGCCATCTAGTTTATGTATTGTAGTTCCTTGTCAACATCCCACGTAGCTACTCTTACACGCTTTACATCTTCCCCACGTGGCAAGGCTGTCTTTGCGTCTTGTAGGCTCCAGCACGCAAGAACTTTTCTCCTTTCTTATAATCACTGTTTTCCTTGTGAATTTTAAGTCAACAAGGAACGTGGAAAGACTGGAATCGGATACGTCGCCGCTTCTCTCTCTTCATATAAAGTTCTTATCGCTTGTCATCCTGTCATTGTGAGGGATTTTTACATGTTTTGGTGTTGTTATTCTGTCAGCTAAGGAAAAGTTATCGTTCATCAATTCTTCTTCCACCATGACAAATGACTCTTGCAACACGTCTTCCCATCTCTCTATCTCTCTTTTTCCTCCAACTCCTCCCTCACTCCCTCTCTTCTTCCCGCAATAAACATAAACAACACCACTACCACCACACCCTTCATCACACCCTTCATCACACCTCCCCATCAGCCCTCACATCCCAGAGAATCACACACATTCATCTTTACTTCTTCCTGAACCTATTGCAGTACATTATCTTTCTATTACAGTCTCTATCATGCACGTTATGTAATACACCCTCTCACATTTTGCATATATTTCATACTGACTGATTCACTCACATAATCAATATATACATATCCCGTTATATAGTATACGTCCATAAAATTATACTTAATCACAGTCACACCCACCCACCCACACTCACACCCACCCACTCACAACCACACCCACCCACAGACACACCCACCCAATCACAATCACACGTCCACTCACAAACACACACACTCACAACCACACACACACACTCACAATCACACACACACCCACTCACAACCACACACACCCACTCACAATCACACCCACCCACTCACAATCACACCCACTCAACCACGCCCACTCACAATCACACCCACCCACTCACAATCACACCCACTCAACCACGCCCACTCACAATCACACCCACCCACTCACAATCACACCCACTCACAACCACGCCCACTCACAATCACACCCACCCACTCCTACACGTGCCACTCCTCCATGCCCCCCTCGTCTCCTAAGCCAGCGCCCTTGCAGACGGGATGAAGTGGCAGTGAGGACTCTCGTCTGCCCCGCCCTGTGAGCTCGACGTCGAGAAGGGCGAACACTAATTAGAACAACAAGGGAACGCTGGAGAAAGAGGGAAGACAGAAGGGAATGGAAGAAATATGAGAGAGAGAGAGAGAGAGAGAGAGAGAGAGAGAGAGAGAGAGAGAGAGAGAGAGAGAGAGAGAGAGAGAGAGAGAGAGAGAGAGAGAGAAAAGAGAGAGAGAGAATGGCGAATAATTAAGCTCGCTTCATCATAGGTCGAATGAAAATGAAGATAGCATACCAATCAACCTCCCTTCTCCCCTCCCACTCACTCCTTTACCCTCCTTTCTCCTCCTTTATTCCCCCTTCCCCTCCCTCCCCTCTTCCTTTCTCTACCCCCCCCTCTTTTGTTGTCCCCGCCGGCGCCTTACCCAAGTGTGAGGGATTTTTCTCCTTCGTCATTGTGTGGTGGTGGTGATGGTAGTAAAGGAGGACGGGGTGTGGTGGTGATGGTAGTGGCGGTGGTAGTGGTAGGGGTAGGGGTGATGGTAGTAGTGGTAGGGGTGATTTAGGGGATTTTCGTTTCCCTCCCCCCTCCCTCCCTCTCTCTTCTATTCTCCACACAAACAATACTTTCTCTTTTTTTCTTGTATGTCTTGTCCGTTTTTTTTCGAAGCATCCCGTTCCACTTTTTTTTCTTTCTTTTTTTGTCAGAATTCAGATTTATGTGGGATGCAGAAATGTTGTTATTGGTGTTTTTTTTTTTTTTTTTTTTTTTGTGTGTATATTTTCTAATAGTGATGATATTTTCTCCAGTAGTTATTATTGTTATTGTTGTTGCTATTATTCCTATAGGTGCTGCTGAAATGGTTGTCATTATTCTGGAGAAACTAACTCTATTATTTTTTTCACGCTCACTTAAGCATAATTGACTATCCATTATCTTTTGTGCTCGCCTCCTCGCTTCATTGGCGCTCACCCACCCGAGGAAACGACTTACTTTTCTTGTTTATATGAGTCCAGTATGTTACCTTTTATTCTGTCGCTTATTTTTTTTGTTTTGTACAGGCACCTACACCTAGTATGCGCTATTTCACACTCTCCACACTTCCAAGCCTCACCACAACCCTTTCCACAAACAGCTGAACAAGTTGTCAAGTTGTCCTCTGTATGTTCACTCTTCATCACTAACTTCACACTACTTCGTCTAACCCACTCTTCCCCTCTGCACTACCCTCACTTCCCCTTCATTCTCCCCCATTGCACGCCTCTGTTTGCCCCCATTCGCGCTCCTGTATATTTCCATCAGTTCAATCAATACTTTTACAACTCTTTTCTATCCGCACGGTAGCTTCCAACCTCTCCAAACTCCTTCATCCACCGCCCCGCTCTCTCCTTTCCCCACTATTCCCACACACGTACCCACTTTATATCATTGTTAACGAAAGACAGGAAGAAAAAACACATTCCCTCAGCTGTCGTAAGTCATCGCTAATGATTCGTGGTCTGTCCGCCGGGCGTTCTCTGCATCTCTTCTGTTCCCTCCTCCCCCTCTCCACTCTCCCCCCTCCTCCGGCGCCTCCACCACTAATAAATGACAGCAATTCCCAGCCCGGTATTCATCATTACCTCCCGGGCCGCTCGTCTCTCCATCTTGCTCAGCGTCCGAGGGGGATTATGTGATGCTCGGTCAATCTGTTATCGGTGGCGGCGACGACGACGACCAGCGGGGGCTGAACGAATGAGATATTGGGGTGATTCATTTGTTCGCTCTTCTCTCTGTCTGTCTTTCTTGCTTCCTTTCATAATTTATTTTACTTTATTATATGTGTGTGTGTGTGTGTGTGTGTGTGTGTGTTGTGTGTGTGTGTGTGTGTGTGTGTGTCTTTACCTATCTTCACTCAGTTCATCCAAAAAATGTTCTAAATTAATATTACAGTCCATGAGAACACTTTCCAGAATCGTGAAATATTTCTTAGCTGAAAAGAACGACTTTTTTTATATTTTTTGCCAGGAGAGTAGTGTAAATTTCCGGGTATTTTCCAGGAAACACAATATGAAGGAGAACGTCGTAATTGATTAAGAACATTAGATCCTGGCTTTGTTCCTCTTCTTTCTCGTTTTTCAGCCAGTTTCGCTTGGTCCACCTTCTCGCTTCTTTCTCCTCCTTTGTACTGCTCAGAACCACCTCCGTAAGTCAAGCCGCTCCCTCCTTCAAGTCTGTTTATATTTACCGGGTTTTTCTGTCACTACTCCCGCCTCTGCTGCAACGTTGTCTAATGGGTCTACTCTTTCCACAGTGTACCCTTCAATTGGTTATTTTATTGTCTGTTTTCTTTGGTTCGAATTAATACTCATAATCATAACTGTGAAAACCGTCCCGTACTGTTTTTGTTTTTTCTTGGAAGTAAATATATCAATGCCTATAATACTCCATAGCGACCTAGCGAGGCTCTGGCAACTAAGGTCTGATCGCTATTACATCTTGCATACGATCCAACCCTCCACCTCTGAGTATACCTCAGAGGAGCCGACTTCACCCTACATCAGATTCCCTTTAGCTCGCCCCCCTCCCTCCTCCCCTTGACCAGGATACCAAGGGATGTATAGTATTGCGGAGGAAATTGTTAACCGCTTCTGGGACTGTTCTTGGCATTCTTTAGGCCTCAAAAAGATTTAAGTCTTGTGGTTGTGGTTAGAGGATGTAAATCGATGGTGGCCCGATATAAATTTTACTTTTGATTTATCACACTAGTGTTAGGAAGTGAAATAGAAGAAAGTAAAACAGAGATAGAGATAGAGAGAGAGAGAGAGAGAGAGAGAGAGAGAGAGAGAGAGAGAGAGAGAGAGAGAGAGAAAAAAAAAAAACCATAAAAACGGGTTGTCGGGAGGGATATAGTAGACCATAGACCACTGTATACAGTGTATATACAGTGGTCTATGTGGTATACAGTGGTATACAGTGGTCTATGAGTAGACGTATAAAGTTAGGTAGTTAGGTAAGTTTGTATGGCAGAGATCAGATTCTTCTATTGATCGCAGCATCTTCTTGACTACCACACTGATATCCTTGTTGCGTCACCCTCTCTTCTTCACGCCCCACCACCGCCTACTCTCAACTTTTCTCCGAACTACTCTCGTGTATTATTTCCTGTCACCTGTAAGAAGCTCAACAGAACGTGATTTTTGTATTACGTCCGGAAACGTTGGATGTGATGTACATATAGACGATTTGATCACACACACACACACACACACACACACACACACACACACACACACACACACACACACACACACACACACACACACACACACACACACACACACACACACACACACACACACACCCACCCACCCACCCACCCACCCACCCACACCCACACACACACACACACACACACACACATAATCCATACATTTCCATCAAGTCTGTCAGCGCCTAGATGGTCACTATCCCACCGTAATCAGAACACGGAAGTCGCTGCAAATCAATCGCTCACAAGCCTGGACACGAGCCCTTCACTGCTCTTGTTAACGCATGGATCCCCTGTGTCCCTCCCTACTAGACATGGATGTTGGAGGGAGTGAGGTGTGGAGTGGGATAAGGGAGAATTACGCGAGGAAAGAGTGTTAGGGGAAGGGTGGGGACGAGAGATGCAAGGGTGAGAAGGTATGGCTGCCTTGCCTCACCCAGAAAATATCACCCCAACACATATTGAAGCTTATGTAATACGGTTCAGTTAGGTATGCAGACTCAATTGACTCATTTCCCCTTTCATAAGTCTCGTATATATTTGTGAACAATATTGTTATGAGAATGATATTTAAGTTTTAGGACAGATCTCACTCCTTTACTTGTAGTGTTTGTATATAGTAGTACATATACGTGTATTACCATTATGCGTGTGTATA
>JACEEZ010008257.1:562500-565000 GCA_016584305.1 Chionoecetes opilio | reverse complement strand
GATAAAAATGTTGATATGGAGACGGGGCCATACGAGCGTTGCTCAGGCCCTGTAAAATACAACTAGATGAATACAACTAGATGGAAAGATGAATACACACACACACACACACACACATCCACTCACACACATCCACCCACACACACACATCCACCCACACACACACATCCACCCACACACACACATCCACCCACACACACACATCCACCCACACACACACATCCACCCACACACACACATCCACCCACACACACACATCCACCCACACACACACATCCACCCACACACACTCACACACACATCCACCCCCACACACTCACACACACACACACACACACACACACACACACACCACACACACACACAACACACAGGTCAAGGCAGCAAGGGATAGGTAGCATTTAAGCAACCTCAAAGCTCACCTCTGCCTCACTGGAACACACGCCAGGAGGTTGTTAGACGCGGCAACCCCTTGTAATCCCTCAGTGGCAGGCTCAAGGTCATTGGTACAGGCGGGCACAACAACATATCGATACCGCAGATACAGGGGATAAGTAAGGAAAATAACACTCCGGCCTATACGCTTAAAGGGATTCTTCTCTATTTGGGATTCTCTTCTCCCATGCACACGATCACACTTCTGGGATAAAGGGATTCTCTTCTCCCACACGTTTTGTTGTCAGGAATATTGTCAGAATAATTGGATGAGCAAGGAAGAATGAATATATTGTTAAAACCACTATTATTATTGTATCATTATTAAAATTCACATTATTATTATTTTTTATTTTTTTATTTTTTTTATAGATAATTATTTTTGTTGTTATTATCAATACTATCATCATTATTGCTATATAAGAAACTGTTGATATTTTCACTACTCATATTGATAATCCTATGGGAGCTGAGCCATCAATAGTAACAACATATACCACTACTACTGCTACTACTACTACTACTACTACTACTACTAAAGATCTACCATTACTCCTACTGTTACACTACTACTATTTCCACCACCACCACCACTACTACTACTACTACATACATCACTGTTCCTATTACTATAATTAGTATAACCATAACTATCATTGGAGACAGTAAGCCCGTCAGGGTGGCAAGGTTAGTAGAGACGTGAGTTCGCAATGTGCAGCGTCCCTGTGCATTCGGTCAGCGGTTCGAGTCCGCCTAGTTCGTGCTGACGTGGCGGCGCTTTGTATAGTCAATAACCTTGTAGTTGGTACTTGCAAAGTGTCTAGATAGGATGAAAATCTTATCTTATCTGGAGACAGTAAATGGCCATTTAGAGTAGGACAAATACCATTCACTTACGTAGGTATATTTTTTTTCTTTATCCTTTCCTCTTCAGCTTCTTTCTCTCCCTTTTTCATAGTCACGTCCAACCTTCCCATCCGCTTATCCATCGCCCACTTTTCCTCTCACCTACTTTTTTGCAGTCTCGAGTTCTTAGGAATAACAGGAAAAAGTCCGTCGGAAAGGATTTTGTAAAGACTGACACATCCTAGACCTGACAGGAAGGTACTGCTCTGGAGTAACTGAGGAAAACATAAACACACATTTCATTATCCTTTCTCTATTTTTTCTTTGTTGTGCTCTCTCTCTCTCTCTCTCTCTCTCTCTCTCTCTCTCTCTCTCTCTCTCTCTCTCTCTCTCTCTCTCTCTCTCTCTCTCTCTCTCTCTCTCTCTCTCTCCTCCATATTATTACACCTATAAAACATATTAAAAAAATTCAATATCATTCGACACCTAGTTTAAGAGTGATATTATTGCACCAAAATGCAATTACACAAGGTTAAGCTTGAAATGTGTTGTGAATGGTGTTGGTGATGGCGATTATGATATGGTGACGGTGTGGTAAGGTATGGGTGGAGCAATAAATCGGGAGTGGTGGTGGAGGGGGAGAGGGCTCGTAGTGGTGGTGGAGGGGGAGGGGGCTCGTAGTGGTGGTGGAGGGGGAGGGGGGGGCGTGCTATATGGAGCTGATGTGGTGATAGTTAAAGTGCGTTCATTTGTATACCACAGCAGTTGGCGTGACGTGATTGCTTTGTGTGGTGGGTTGCAAGGTTACCGCGTAGGTGTGGCGGTGGTGGTGGCGGTGTTGCTATTGTAAAGTGTCTGTTTGTTCGTAGGTCACGGCCTCTGCGCCACACACCATCCAGGGGCCACATCATCACACCGGGCGGTATATTCCCGTTTTCTGGAACAGTATGTCCCGTTTACTCTTCAACACGTCAAAACGTCTTCAAACGGCTAGTTTAAGTTAGGTTTCCTGGACCCATAATAGTAGCTTTGTATGGGAATCACAATGAGGAGGGTTTCGAGAAAATCCTATGGTTAGTTTTGGAGCTATACAGCCAAGCTTCTTCACTCGGAAACCACATACTCACATAGAGTTGAGGAATATGCCACCGGGCGCTTTGCCAGTCATGCTCCATGATACCACCCATGGACTGGGTTGAGCCTCCTGTGGCATAGATAT
>JACEEZ010008257.1:525000-557500 GCA_016584305.1 Chionoecetes opilio | reverse complement strand
ACACACACACACACACACACACACACACACACACACACACACACACACACACACGTGTCAATCGCATACAGATTCTCGGATCATAGTGTCACGGTGACTGACTCTAATTGGACGCAGGACCATAGACGCATGAGTGTGTAAATTTATATAGAAATGAAAATGTGTTACGGAGTCTGACACTGTGACTCCCCTTTTTTTTTCCAAACTTGGTGATATTTGATACTGTTGTGCGTGTGGCGTGTGTGTGTGTGTGTGTGTGTGTGTGTGTGCAGAAAAGGTCGTTCACATACAATGTCTCGTTAAACAGAAAAAAATGTTGGAGAATTTAATCACCAACACCAGTTATAAAATTATACACGCACACGCACACACACACACACACACACACACACACACACACACCACACAACAACACAACACACACACACAAACACACACACACACACAACCACACACACACACACACACACACACACACACACACAACACACACACACACACACCACACACACCACGCAGTCATAACACACATACACACACACACACACACACACCACACACACACACACACACACACCACACACACACACACACACACACACACACACACACACACACACGCAGTCACTAACACACACACACACACACCACACACCACACACACACACACAACACCCACACACACAGGCACACAAACACACACACACACACACACACACATTTCATTTCATTTCCTAGCCACAAAGTTGTCTTGCTCTGTTGTCCCTTAATTGCCACGCACAGGTATCACAACGCGTAGGACATTAACCTCCTCGCAATGCTTTAACTGCAACCCTTCAAACCCAGTGTATCGAAAACGAGTCTTTGCGGAAAGGGATATGTGAAAGCGGCCATAAACTTGAGTAACTATGTGTAGTGTGTACCATTCTGATTGAATTTTTTCTTCTTCTTCTTTCCTGTGCTAATTTTTCCATTCTACATGACAAACTCCTTCTTCTTCTCCCCTTTCTCTTATTTTTTTCTCTCTCTCTCTTCTCTATCTCTCTCTCTCTATCTCTCTCTCTGCTCTCTCTCTCTCTCTCTCCCCCTCTCTCGAGAGAGAGAGAGAGAGAGAGAGAGAGAAGACGAGAGAGAGAGAGAGACGAGGCGTGAGAGTCGAGAGAGAGAAGAGAGAGACGAGAGAGAGATGAGAGAGAGAGAGAGAGAGAGAAGCATAACTCACAGGTGAGGTTTATCATTGATAATTCAATGGGTAACAAAAAACATATGTTGAAATCGTCCAGGGTTTCCAGCTGGAATTAGACTAATTTTGATGTCTGAGTCCGAACAACTGACCTGGTTTGCTCAATCAGGTTAGGGTTTTTTTTTGCTACAGAAAATTTAAAAAAATCGATTTTTCGTAAAAAAAAATTTCTGCGGATCATCAGCTTGAGAAAACCTGATGATTTTTCCGTTTTCTCAAGAAAATAAAAGTCAGCTATCCAAATTCATTCAGTTTTTATTTAAGTTCATCAAATTTGATAAGCATAATTATATAATATTTAGTATAGAATGGAGCGGTACGTGGCCACAAAAGTTCAGAGTTCACGGCAAAATCGGCGTTTCTTCGATTCCCGTGTGTGAGAAGCTGCTGGGTTGTCTCGCTTCAGGCGCCAGGCCAGTAGTCCGCCATCATGACTGCGTCCCACCTCCCATGGATACCTCTCCTCCATTTGGCGCAGTCCTGAGGGAAACCTTTCTCCCTGCTCGTCGCTCATCGCCCAAGGTTTTCAGGAAAACTTCTCCATGTGTGAGAACAGGAAGGCATTCTTAATATCATCAAACACCCGGGGTAAAGTGTTTTTTTTTTTTTGGAAGGCCTCTATCATGTGCTGGACGAGGTACTGGCGTGGTTTGCTGCCTTCGTGTTCCCAGGGAAGTTGCTTCACACCTGCACAATCGATTTCCACGCGGCGCACTCTAGCGTGTTCATGGAGTTGGGAACTCTGTGTCCTTAGAGCGGCGTATCTGTGGGCCATCGCAAAGCCGCGGCCTTCAAGCTTCTCAATGTCAGTCCAGAAAGGCGTCGGCACAGGTAGTTGAAGCACTCCCAACCTTGTCCACGGAGCGCGCCCCTCCGTGAAAATGTTTCGATTAAACCAAGCTTCAAGTGTGCCGGTGGGATCAATATCTTCTCCGGTACACAAGAGCGGTCGTTTATGAGGTTTCTCGCCCCAGGTACTAACTGCTCTCGCGCCGGCCACTCTTTCTTTACATAGTGATGGGCTCTGTCTTCGACGTCCCACAGCATAAAAAGCATGGGTTATTCGTGAACCCGGACTGCTGACCAAAAGTAGAAAGTTCACCCATTTCAAGTCGACGCAGATGATCCATGGTGCTGCTCATATTGGATGTTGTCGGAGCACGTACTTCACTGCTCCATATTCTCTTTGAGAGGTTGTGGAGGCGCAAGAGGATTGAGGCGAACTGCGTTCCGTTGTGGAGGAGCACACACTCAAAGAGAGCTTACAGCTGTCAATGAAGAGTCGCCAATCTCTCGGGATCGTATTGAGGAGCGCGAGTTTAACAAGAAGACCGCGACATCTCGGCAGTACACGAGGTTTCTTCCTCCTGGCCAGAAGTTTAGCCCATGAGGGCACTCATGCCTTCTACGAAGAAAGTGATACGCGCGTCCTTGCAAGTAGATTTTTCTCTTTGAGTCTGGAGGCCAACAGTCGGAGGAAGTCTTCGACAAAGCTGAGATCCGAACCAAGATCATTAAGTACATTGTGAAAGAGGGTAGGCGGACTATCTTGTGCTCATACTCTTCTTATGGATTATCTCGATCGTCTGTACTGGTGGCCTGGTCGTCCCCCCCCCGCTGTCGGAAGCTCTTGAAACGCTGGTACAGGAATTTCTTCGCAGTGAGCCAGTGGACGGCGGGCAGAGGAAGGTCGGGGTATGGAGCTGTGCGATTCTTCCGGTTGATGCCATTAGTATGATGGCGCAGAAGTAACATCGATGATGGTCAAACGGCTTCCCTCCAAAACCATCGGAATCCCAAACTCAGTGAAGTTCGCGCCCTTCGTCCACGCCGGAGGTATTCAAGCACGTCTTGAACACCGTGTGCGGTGCCAAGGACTATCTTTTGGTCACCCAGCTTGACTTTAAAGTAAGCCGTAGGCGCGCTTCCAAATCTGTGATGTTCTTCCTGTCCCCTGACAGGCGGTATTGGCCGCAGATGTAGCAGAAAACGTAGGTTATCCTGCAGACCGTTGCGCGCCGAAGCCATCACAATAAACTGGAAAGAAAAAGAAAGATGCAAGCTGAGTGTCAGGACAATGGAATTAGAAATTTTAGAATTTAGTAAAATTTAGACGGAGTAATGGTTGAGACAGGTATTGATTTGATTGGCTAATGGTGGAATTCCCTTTATTTCGTCCCCCCCCCCCCCCTCCTCCCCCCCCCCTTTTTTTTTTTTTTTTCCCCACCCCTTGTTGTGGCATTGTAAATTACGCAATATATTCTTCAAGAAAAATATGATGAACTAAAAACCCCTGATATTAGGCATATGTATAGCTCGTCAGGTAGGCCATGGCTGGTTCTCAAAAAGTTGACCGGATAGAGCAAAATCAATGTGTATTCGGACTCAGAACACCTAATTAGTCTAATACACTGAGAAACCCCTGACGATTTTTTGCGTTTACCCAGTTTAATAAGTTAAAATGAAATCTTCATATAACTGATGTAACAATAGACTTCTTAGTAAATTTATGGTGTCCTGCATAAAATACGAAAACCATCACAACTGACTGTTAAGACAAATAATTTTATCATTAGCTTATCGCCATATCTTTGTATTGCTCACAATAATGGGTTGGAACCTTTCATACTTTCTCGATAACCTTTCTCTCGACCAGAAAAAAATTATACGTACTATGTTCCCCAACCACCCAATGCTAATGCTCACCACAGACCTCTATTTAGCGACCTAAAAATTATTAATTGCGTGATTGTTATATCCTTACAAACAGATCTCTTTGTACATAACGCATTACATTCAAACAGGTTGAATGTGATTTTCAATACATTATCAAATATCAAATACCGAGACCAATGATTTAAACTCCTTTATGTAGGACATCTTCATGCACAAAGGATACCATAACAGATAGAGGACAAGTCAGTGGAAATCACTCCAGAAGCTATGAAAAGCATCATCATTCAACAATTTTCAAATGGAAATCAAAGCAGAGGTTGTTCAGTGATTCACTCAGTTTGTGGATTGTTCTGTGAGTTGTTCGAGTGTATGTATTTGGAGTGTAGTATGTGTGTGTATGTGTTATATATATATGTATATGTGTGTATGTGAAATTGGTTATATATATATAGAGATATATGCAGCTTGTATATGAATAGTATCGTATGTGCAATATTCTAATTTTCGTTGTATTGTCTATGTCATATATATGTATACTTAAGTTATGTATTATACATATTGCTTAGTATATACAGTAGTCATTGTGAGAATTACGGTTGGGTAGAGTAGCCTTATAATATATTAGGCCATAGACCACTGTATACCTGGACTGCGCACGGAATATCGGCCTGTTGCACATGGGCCTGAACTTGCCCTGAATTCGGAGGGCCGCTCGGATTCATATATATATATATATATATATATATATATATATATATATATATATATATATATATATATATATATATATATATATATATATATATATACCCCATCATATAGACTGGTTTATCAGTATATATGATATACTGTAATCTTCGTAAATGTTTGTTCTATAATATTATCAAATAAAAAAAAGTAAAACACGCTAAAGAAATGCCATTACGAGACTCTGAAGAAATATGCATGAACTTAATATTCAACTCTTCGCCATTTAAAACTTTGCGAGTCAACTTTTATCATGAAGGGTATCAATAGAAGCACAATTTTATTAGCTTTCCATTGATGTATTTCGTTTTATGATAAATGAATTACCCCCATGCATAAATTAGCGTTTACTAAATAAATAAAATCATCAATCGGGTAATTTTCCCGATTGATGATGTTATTTATTTAGTTAACGCTAATTTATGCATGGTGCTAATTCATTTATCAGATAACGAAATATATCAATGGAAAGCTAATAAAACTGCGCTTCTATTTATACCCTTCATGATAAAAGTTGACTCGCAAAGTTTTAAATGGCGAAGAGTTAAGTGAATATAAAGTTCATGCATATTCCTTCATAGTCTCGTAATGGCATTTCTTTAGCGTGTTTTACTGTTTTTTATTTGATAATATTATAGAACAAACATTTACGAAGAATACAGTATATCATATATACTGATAAACCAGTCTATATGATAGTCCATAAACCACTATATCTCTTTGTCGGGCGGGCTGCA
The DNA here is from genome assembly GCA_016584305.1 of Chionoecetes opilio. Taxonomy (NCBI): domain Eukaryota; kingdom Metazoa; phylum Arthropoda; class Malacostraca; order Decapoda; family Majidae; genus Chionoecetes; species Chionoecetes opilio. Next base: position 552,097 of record JACEEZ010008257.1, on the reverse strand, counting down.
GGCCGCTATGCAGCTTGTAATTTCAAAACATTGTCGCGTGAACAGTCCAGGTATACAGTGGTCTATGATTAGGCCTAATAAATGACTTTGTCGGCACTAATGAATTAATTTACAGGTCTGTATAAGAGCTTCAGCTCAACAGACCGAGCCTTTACAAAAATTATATGTACTCATAAGTATTGCCAATGTATTGAATGGGCCAATAAATGTATCAGTATCAGTATCAGTATCTCTCTCTCTCTCTCTCTCTCTCTCTCTCTCTCTCTCTCTCTCTCTCTCTCTCTCTCTCTCTCTCTCTCTCTCTCTCTCTCATGTCAAGTCATCTCTGTCAAATTAAATAATAGGAAAAGTGAGATTCTGGCGAGCGTACAGCGACAAAATTATAAGAAAATATGTATAATTTCTCAACAAAGACGACAATTTGGAAAGTAGGCAGCACAAATAGTTTACACCTTTCCAATCGTGCTTTTATTGTTTTTAAGGTTTCTAGTCTCACAAAACGATGTGCTTTCGTTCCCGAAAAGGAAATAAAACTCAGGTCTCAGGAGGTAAATATAGATTCAAAATGTTGACTACTCCAGGCGAAAAGAGAGCTAAAGAGAGAGAGAGAGAGAGAGAGAGAGAGAGAGAGAGAGAGAGAGAGAGAGAGAGAGAGAGAGAGAGAGAGAGAGAGAGAGAGAGAGAGAGAGAGAGAGAAACACGTTATAGGCAATCAGGACACTTTGCACTTCTTTTTTTTTCTTTTTTTTCCCCCCGGATTTCACCATCATCATTACCGGCAAGATGTGAACTCAAAGGCAAGTTACTGACGACATCCGGGGAACGACGTAACAAAGTGATTACAACAAAGTCTACGCTTCGTTATCACCCTTCGTCAGTATAGCATCATTAATTTATCCTTCCGTTTGATTTACGTATTTAAGCAATGCAGTATGGTTTTTTTTATATTTTTTTTTAGGGGCTTGAAGGATAATGTTTCTATCCCTTTTTATTCGTCTCGCAACGTTTTTTTTATGTATTGTCATTGTTATATGTTATGTATTGTCATTGTTATTTGTTATGTATTGTATTATGTATTTTATGATTGTCAAAAGTTGTAATATGCTGGGGGGTTTTGAGGGACTATGCAAATATAACTCATGTTTGATGTATTTTAAGTAGGTCTTTATTGGGAATTATGTAGTTTTCTTATCATATGCTGGCGTTGCATGTGACTTTATAGCTTCAATTTGTAGCAGCGTTATGTAGACTTGTCAAGACCGCTGTGAATTACGCTTTTCGTATTACTGTGGAATCTCTCTCTCTCTCTCTCTCTCTCTCTCTCTCTCTCTCTCTCTCTCTCTCTCTCTCTCTCTCTCTCGCCCGTCAGGGTGGCAAGGTTGGTATAGACGTGAGCTCGCAATGTGCAGCGTCCCTGTGCATTCGGTCAGCGGTTCGAGTCCGCCTAGTTCGTGCTGACGTGGCGGCGCTTTATATAGTCAATAACCTTGTAGTTGGTACTTGCAAAGTGTCTAGATAGGATGAAAATCTTATCTTATCTCTCTCTCTCTCTCTCTCTCTCTCTCTCTCTCTCTCTCTTCTCTCTTTCTCTTCTCTCTCTTCTCTCTCTCCTCTCCTCTCTCTCTCTCTCTCTCTCTCTCTCTCTCTCTCTCCCTCTCCTCTCTCCTCTCTCTCTCTCTTCTCTCTCTCTCTCTCTCTCACTTATTAATGAAAATTGTGATTAGGAAGTCTCTTGAGAAAAAGTGTATTTTTTTTCCTGCCATCTGAGCGGTATTTCATGAGAGGCAAGAAACAAAGAAATTGCCAGAAAAAATTACCCGCTTAATTAGGAGGAGATTAGGTATAGGTGGGGTGGGGGGGGGTGTTAATTTTTTTATTGATGTGCAAAAAAAATTATGAGTCATGGAATTATGTTTTGGCAATCTTAGCTTTCGTGATTATTCATCTTATGCCCTGATTTTGCCTTCATATTTTCTACCACTTTGTTTCCTTATCTTATTTTAACTAATCTGAATAGTCTGGTAAGCATACATTTTGTTTCATGCTGTTATCAGACGGTCATAAATCCATCACTATCACTATCACAAAGCCTGAACTCTTATTTTATGCAGGTGACAAGACACGACATTCTTTTACCTCCCCATTGCCTTGACCTCCCAATTGCCTTGACCTCCCAATTGCCTTGACCTCTCAATTGCCTTGACCTCTCAATTGCCTTGACCTCCCAATTGCCTTGACCTCTCAATTGCCTTGACCTCCCAATTGCCTTGACCTCTCAATTGCCTTGACCTCCCAATTGCCCTAACCTCCCCGTTGCCTTGACCTTAACCTTTCTCACCGAAGGTATAATGTCTGTTTAGTAAAAGCTAAATAGTTGAGACACTCTGAAAACACTGCGAAAGTATATATTTGCTCTTGTTTTCTTAATTATTTACTTCACAAGTTTGAAAAAATTTAAGGCCGCATTAAGTCATCATATTTAGTCAGCGACCTTTCTGAACTCTTTCGCTCTTACCACTTTAATTACAGTGTTGTTTTCTTTCTTACCTCCATTCTTTCATTCTCTCTCTCTCTCTCTCTCTCTCTCTCTTGTCTTTTTTTCTCTCTCTCTGCACACATACCCCTCCACACACACATGAAGATCAGGTTTAAAAGCAGGACCACAACTTTAATCGTAACACTGAACTAATAATCATGAACGACGCACAATACCGTATGTATCCTACCTGGAAAACCCTTTGCGTCCGGGGCTTGAATATTACGGGCAAACCCACAACCCCCAAGAGGCACCTTGAACCCGCATCTCCCCCCTCATCCCACCCGTCATCCCACCCCTCATCCCTCATCCCACCCCTCATCCGACCCTTCCTCCCCTCACTACACACTCCACGCCTAAACCTTTGCAGAGGGCGGGCTGGGGTGACCGTGCGTGGTGGCTAGAAGGTTACGAGTCATTTATACTGAAAGTGTAATGTGGATGTCAACCCCTGGAGGCCTGTGTTGAGGGTTTTGTCGTGTTCTTTTGTTATGGATATTATTGTTGTTTTTGCTGCTGTGTGTATGTGGGGGTGTGGGGTGAGGGGGAGGGGGTATGAAAGAGGAGAGAGAGAGAGAGAGAGAGAGAGAGAGAGAGAGAGAGAGAGAGAGAGAGAGAGAGAGAAAAAAAAAAAAACGTCTGTGTCCTCTCACCAGACATGACTTAATTACTAATGCAAGTGATGCCCTAGTAATTATTTTGGTGAAACATGGTAAATCTACATACATACATTCTTAGACTTCCTGTCTTCAATGTACGACCTTTGTCTGGAAATGGTAACGTCTATTTTCACGTAATGTCTTGCTCAAGATAAACACTGAATGATTAAGAGGGGAGGAGGAGGAGGAGGAGGAGGAGGAGGCAGCGGTTGAGAAGAAGAGAAAAAAAGGAAAGGGTCAAGAGGAGATGTAAGGCGGAGAGAAAGAGAATTTCAATTTGTGATAATTTTTCGTGCGTAAAAACAGGGGAGGAGAATGTGTTTGTTTCTCTGCTTCGGTGAAATTCTCTTTTTTATCGTGATGGGTTTGTTTTTTCACCCTTTCTCTTATAGTACATATACATGTTGCTTGCCACTTTACGTTATTTAGAATATTCAGTATTTCATTTTCTCATTTTGCGAATCGTATTCCTAAAATTTTATAGACACACGCACGCACGCACACACACACACACACACACACACACACACACACACACACACACACACACACACACACACACACACACACACACACACACACACACACACACACACACACACACACACACACACACACACACACGAGATAATACGATCAAGCTATGGTTTCTGCAGCTGGGGTCACGCACGAACAACAGGAAATAAACAGGTACAAGGGGGGTGAGGGTGGGGGGGGCATTTGCAGTATCCACGTATGTGCCCTGAGAGGTGGATGTGACGACCGCCATGTTGTGGGGAAGGAAATATTGTTACGTGTTTCAGGTTCATTGTTTTTCAACGTTACATGATAAAGCATCTACACCATGGAAATAACTCATATTTGATCATTTATATAGTTCTACACACACACACACACACACACACACACACACACACACACACATACACATACACATACACACACACACACACACACACACACACACACACACACACACACACACACACACATACACACACACACACACAATACAAAAATAATCTTGTTTATTTCCTGTGGTATCCTACGACTTTCTAATGTCAATCAGGCCTAGAATTTGCCTTTACGTTTGCTTACGAGATTCGACCAAGTACTATGAATAAGTATTTTGTCTTTTGGGGTCTCCTTATGCTTATGAATAAATTACTTTACCTAGAAGTACACTAAGGGGTTAAAAGAATAATGAAGTTATCTAAAGTATGTCAGATTGGCTCATACATTGTAAACTTTTTTTTGGCGCATAAATAAACCAACCAATCCGGAGTTTCGTTCAAGGTCAAGGGTAAGAAGCAGACGACTTGCCTCTTTTTTTGACGTTAACTGATGTGTAGATGCATTCCGGAACGTGATGAAAGTAAATTGTGGTAATTTTGGTGTAACAGTCGTCCTTGTTTTGCGGAATAAAGGGCCGATTCTTTCCGAGCACAACCGTAAAGGCCGAGAAGAGGAAGGTGAGAGCCCTGCGAAAACTCAAGTTACCTTAAGACCTCAACTTCAGCCATTCCATATTTCAGGCTTTGTGTGTGGCCGAGGCGAGTCCAAAATGAAAATAGGAAACAGGGAACATATTTTGAGGGCGATTGTTTTGGTTTTCTTTGGTTTTTTATGTTATATCATGTATTTCCAACCAACCAGCGGATTTGAGGGCCAACCATCTTGAGCCCTCGAAGAATAAATAGCCTACAGACGCTACATTCAAGAAGGCGGAAAGGCTCCAACGAAAAAAAATATGTAATAATAATAATAAATGAAAAAAATAAAAATAAACATTAATTAGTCACAGATTACTTGCATGGTTTGAAAATTTGCATACTATTAACATAAGAAAATTACCACCAATGTATGAATGGATTTCACTTTTTTTTCTTCCAAATAACCCAACGTTATTTTTTAATCATACAGTTTTATCGGATTATTGTTCAATGTGTGTCGTGGTTTGTTATGAGTATCACTAACAGTTTTATCGTAAAAACTGCTTTTTTTTTTGTCGGTGATGGACTTGATTACTGAACTGCGTGGGGAACGAGCACCGCGGGATGACACAGCACACCACCACGCCACACACACACACACACACACACACACACACACACACACACACACACACACACACACACCACACACACACACACACACCACACACACACACACACACACACACACACACACACACACACAACACACACACACACACACACACACACACACACACACACACACACACACACACCACACACACACACACACACACACACACACACACACACCACACACACACACACACACACACACCACACACACCACACACACACACACACACACACACCACACACACACAAACACACACACACACACACACACACACACACACACACACCACACACCACACACACACACAACACAACACACACACACACACACACACACACACACACACACACACACACACACACACACACACCACACACCACACACACCACACACACACACACACACACACACACACACCACACACACACACACCACACACACACACACACACACACACCACACACACACACACACACACAACACACACACAACCACACCACACACACACACACACACACACACACACACACACACACACACACACACACACACACACACACACACACACACACACACACACACACACCACACACACACACCACACACACACACACACACACACACACACACACACACACACACACACACACACACACACACACACACACACACACACACACACACACACACACACACACACACACACACACACACACACACACACACACACACACACACACACACACACACACACACACACACACACACACACACACACACACACACACACACACACACACACACTTTTTCTGTTATATCAGTTGATCCCCTGCAAAATATTTTAACCTCCTGATGCATGTTCCTGCCGTTTACTATTATTAATAATATTTTTTGTGCGTCAGATGATATTAACAACTCAGGATTAATCTTCGGATCAAATTGTCATAAAAATCTTTCGAAAATATTCACATTACGAGAATAAGGTTAAACTACGCCCAGGGAAAGGTATGACGTGTCACATTTATAATATTATGTCGTTTTGTGACACCCCGAGAGAAGCCGGCCATGTTTGTCTATCCGATGTTTAATGGTAAAGATTAAAAGGTCAAATATATTGTTGTTAATAAGAAAAAAGATGCAGTGTTGGGGTTTTGTACTTTAGGAATATATGTATATCAAAAGGCGACTTTCGCAACCAAATATGTTATAAAGCTTAACATAAATTCTGTAATGTATTCAATGTATTACCTTAATACCGTGGACTTATATTAAACTTTTTGATGGAATACCGATGCTTTTGAAGTCGTGTGTGGAATTTAATAAGACGTCTGATTGTGTGTGTGTATGTGTGTGTTTGTGCATGTGTCTATGAATCTGCGGGCGTACATAAGTAAGAATTCCTGTAAGCTTTCGGAAACAAAGCATATTACATACATGCAATCAAGTTGCACGCATCACTGTTGTTGGAAACTTGAGTAAGGAAGAATGTTAAGAGAACGAAAAATATGCGAGGGAAATGTTTAATTAAACAGAATTAGCCCAGACACAAAAACAGAATTGTTATTCACAGACTTGTGGAGGAAGAAAACAAGGTTTTCCAAAACACATCAACGCAGTGAAGAACTCTCTCTCTCTCTCTCTCTCTCTCTCTCTCTCTCTCTCTCTCTCTCTCTCTCTCTCTCTCTCTCTCTCTCTCTCTCTCTCTCTCTCTCTCTCTCTCTCTCTCTCTCTCTCTCTCTCTCTCTCTCTCTCTCTCTCTCTCTCTCTCTCTCTCTCTCTCTCTCTCTCTCTCTCATCTTGTCCCAGGATTTTTTTTTATATATCTATTACTTTGCTCTTATCTTCCTCCTATTCTCCCTTCTCCTCTTTGTTGTACCTCGACGTCTTCTTTCTACCTCTCTTTATTGTCCATTGCACCTGCCTTTAAATAAGCCCGTCAGGGTGGCAAGGTTGGTAGAGACGTGAGCTTGCAATGTGCAGAGTCCCTGCGCATTCGGTCAGCGGTTCGAGTCCGCCTAGTTCGTGCTGACGTGGCGGCGCTTTGTATAGTCAATAACCTTGTAGTTGGTACTTGCAAAGTGTCTAGATAGGATGAAAATCTTATCTGCCTTTAAATAGCATGCTCATTAAGTACCTAAATAGTTCCGTATAACAACGTCCCTTCACCCTCCTCCTCCTCCTCCTCGCCCATATCACATCAATTACCCATTTTTATATTTTACATTATCATATAATCTCCCCTTGTTTGCCCTCTTTCTCCTCCTTTAGCCCCCTTGAGAAGCAATCTGCCAGTCTCCTTACTACCTCGCCCTTCCTCCCATTACCCTTCTTCCTCCAGTGCTTATAGAACCCTCTAGTCATAACCTCCAAACCCCCCCCCCAACCCCACTCCTCTCCCTTCTCCTCCTTCCAACCTCTTTCCCTGTTTTTCCCTCCCATGCCTGTGTATCTTCCCCAAATCGCTCGAAAATGCTGCTTTTAGACCCCGCAGAATGTAGATCCCTTACATCACCTGCAGGTATTGTGTATCGGGATTCAATAATGGTGATTCCTTTTCGGCGACTCTCCATCTTTTCCTCAGCATCAGTGTTGGCGCCTCAGTCGAAACGTTTTTGAGTCGTCGTCTTTTATGGAAGAGGGCAGGAAGGAGAGGAGAAGAATGGGGTGCAAATTACCTGCCAGTTATGGTATAGTTTTTGAAGAATAGATGACTTTCCATTGTGTGTGCGTGTGTGTGTGTGTGTGTGTGTGTGTGTGTGTGTGTGTGTGTGTGTGTGTGTGTGTGTGTGTGTGTGTGTGTGTGTGTGTGTGTGTGAGTGTATGTGTGTTAATTACGACCATGGCGGGAGGAACCTCGTCATTATCACACAGGCCGCTGATGAACGCCTATCAGCGGATGAGGTTGATGGGCCGGCTAGTGGCGACTGAGGGTGACTAATGATCGCCCGATGCCGCTAAATTACAGCCGAGCCAGGATTAAAGGACGATGACTTGCCAAGAGTGTTTCGGTGGAAGCCCCAGAGGGTGCCACGGTGTTGTATCGAGAATTCCAGTGTTACGTTGGTGTATCACGAGTGCTAAGAAAGTGTATCGGTAACACCAAGATATGCCTGGGTGGTGTATAAAGATTACCATGTTTTTGCTTGGGAGTGACAAGTTATCAAGATAAAAAAAATACCTAAGATGTAGTGAAAGGTTTTACAAGCGACGCTTGGATGAACAATCCAATAATTGACATTCGGTCACCTTTGTTATATTCTGGTGGGTGATTCATGGAAGCAAGCTCATGGCTTGAATGCTCACTCGAGGCTGTCAGGAAAGAAGAGGCACCGAGAGGACCTGCAAGGAGGTCCCTGGAATCCAGTGCGAAGGCAAGGCGTGTGTGTGTGTGTGGTAACGCAACAGAAAAGGAATATATAAATTACCTGAAACATTCCTTTACTTAGTCTCGAGGTGATCTTTTAGTGAGAGACGAGATCTCAGTAACACAGCGAGGAATACTTTGAAGTTGTAAATACTCAGTATTCCGAGAAAATCGTCTTAAAAGTGTATAATGTTCCATCAGGGACTTCACTTGGCAAGCATGCAAGAAATAACGAATGCATGATACTGTTGTTGTGAAACCGGAGCTAAGAGCTATTTGCGTGGCCTGCATTACCGCACGATGTGGGTGGCCGCCTTGAACGCCTCCATTGAACGAAATTTTATCAATGGGAAAAGCGCAGTATTGATTTGCGCGAATCATTGACGCGAAAAGAAAGAGAACACAAGCCGACGTGAATGGCATGCCTGCGCTGCCTGCTCATAGCTTATGCATCACTTCATCGAGAAAGCCTCTGTATGCATGCTTTAAATGTCGGTAAAGAGGCCAGCTATAGAAAAGAATACTCAATGGAATTCAAGGTTTTACATGACACGGATAAGGAATTTGGAAGGGCAAAGTCCAAGGTAAGGATGTAAGTAAGGCATGACGACCAAGACAGAAAGATGGGTATTATGGACTTCGTGAAGGGGATAGAGAAAAACCAGAGTAAAGTAAAAATTATAAAAGACCTGGAAAGGAGGAATCGAAATCTAAAAAAAGAAAAAAAAATTGAGAAGCAAAATATACATGAAACTAGAAAAATGCATACACTCAAGAATAGTGGAATGAAAGCGTTAAAAATTTAGAACCTCACAGGTAGCAAACATTAGAAAATCCTTTACCTATTGGAACTTCATACATTTCTCAGTTTATCCTCACCCCAAAAACTGTACCCCGCATCACCTGCTTTTTTATACCACACAACCTGCATCGCATCATAACTTTCCACCACCATAGGAGACAGGGAGGGAGGCGAGGCGTGAGGGAAGTGAGTGTCATCGGAAACTAATGATAGGTTCTGATGATCGACAGCTTCATATCAGCGTAAGGAAAAACATGAACATTCTGCCTCATATCCATCCATCTCATTAATCACGAAGCAGACATGAAATATACACCATATATCCAATGTTTCTTCTATTTAATGTGTATGATATTAATTCGTTTGTTTTAGTGCTATTTATGGTGTGACGTTTATTTTGTTCATCGTATCGTGTCAAGGATATCAAAATACAGATGTCTGTAAAAATGCCTTTAAAGAAAAAAGTAAAGAGGATATTTATGAATGATTGAATATCATATTGAGAGAGAGAGAGAGAGAGGAGAGAGAGAGAGAGAGAGAGAGAGAGAGAGGAGAGAGAGAGAGAGAGAGAGAGAGAGAGAGAGAGAGAGAGAGAGAGAGAGAGAGAGAGATTCGAAAGTCGGTCACCAAATCCGGAAATTAATCTGCTGAGGATTAAGCTTGAAATTCTCCTCAAACTCCATTCGGAAGTTTGAAAATGATCTCCAGAGTATTTCATCAATCTAATGCATTGCAATAGATGCCTAGATATTCCTAGTTAGTTTTCTGGTTAACAATTTATTATGTAATATTTTTCTTTACCACGTACTACAGTACTTACTACTACTACTACTACTACTACTACTACTACTACTACTACGACTACTGTCACTTCTACTTCTACTACTACTACAACTATAATAATATTTCTACCACTAAACCACGACTACTACTATCACTAATATTATTACCCCAGGACCACAAAGTATGGATTATTATCCTCCAACTTCACCAATATTGAACCAATAAACTGTGCCTCACCACACAGCGTGGCAGTGCAGGGAGTCCGCAAATTATATTCATAATTATATAAAGCGATTCCACTTTAGTGTTCGGCAAGTAATTCTCGTTGCATGGCTCACCTAATTTCCTTATCAATTTATGAGATTGTTAAGTATGATTACTGATATCACATCACTCATAATCTAATATTTATTTCTTATTCATTATATACGTTATAATTATAAAGTACGACAACTCTCTGTCAGCTTTGTCCTAAACCTCTTATCTCAAGCTGAGTTCAGCATTTCCAACACAATGCACCGCAGCCTCCATTCAGTTTCTTGAGACTCCATCCATGCCTAATGCCGCTATTTTTGAGAGAACTTAAGGAAAAGAAAAAGTTCTTTCTTTCTTTGCAACATGCTGACTAACCAAACCACCATCCTTGAAGATGCAGCTTCTCTATTGTGATGATAAGGGTAATGATGATGACAATGATGTTGATAATGATATATAAGAAAAAGACGAGGAAGAAGAAAAAATAGAAAAAGAAGAATACTAAAAAGAAATAGTAAAAGAAAAAAAACAATAGAAAAAAATATATTCCATAATTACTACTTCTACTACTACTACTACTATTACTACTACTACTACTACTACTACTACTACTACTACTACTACTACTACTACTACTACTATTACTACTACTACTACTACTACTACTACTACTACTACTACTACTACTACTACTACTACTACTACTACTACTATTAATACTAATACTAATAATATTAATACTTGCACTCTTATTTCCACCACTACCACCACTTCTACTACTACCACCACCACTACTACTTCCACCACCACCACCACTTCTACTGCTTCTTCTACCACCACTACTACAACAACAACAACAACAAAACCGAGGAGTACCAACAAAACAGTAACAAGAACAACACCAGTGACAGGGTAAAAGAGGCGTAGTGGATGCATGCCCCTCGCGTGGCCTCAACACACACGTCCGCCACGTATCCAGGGCGCGGAATAATAATGGAGCCTCGCCTGTGTGCCCCAAGGAGATGTGAGGCTCTTAAGTGCTGGGTGCAGATAGCAAGGCAGAGGCAAGGGCAATGACGATGCGAATTGGAGAGAGAAAAAGGCAGATACAAACAGATAGATAGGCAGATAGACAGCAGACAGCAGACAGACAGACAGACAGACAGACAGACAGACAGACAGACAGACAGACAGACAGACAGACAGACCACTAGTGAGACCAGACAGACAGACAGACAGACACACAGACAGACAGACAAACCAGACATACAGACAAGACAGACAGACAGACAGACAGACAGACAGACAGACAGACAGACAGACAGACAGACAGACAGACAGACAAACCAGACATACAGACAGAGAGACTGACAGACAGACAGACATAGAGACAGACAGGCAGGCAGTCAGGCAGGCAGGCAGGCAGGCAGGCAGGCAGGCAGGCAGGCAGGCAGGCAGGCAGGCAGGCAGGCAGGCAGGCAGGCAGGCAGGCAGGCAGGCAGGCAGGCAGGCAGGCAGACAGACAAACAGATAGACAGGTAGACAGACAGACAGACAGACAGACAGACAGACACATAATTAACGTGACGACAGGATACAATTGCTTATGATAAATGATGGAATTACTTCATTGGAAAAAAAAATTATTCATCAGGAGAAATTGCAGTAGTTAATGAACAGAACAACTCTGTACATTTATATAGTCCATTATTATTTAGTTGATTATTAATTTTATACATGTTATATTACTGATACTCTGTTCATGTAGTAAGTATTCATGTTCAAGTTGTACTGTTATGATGGTGTAATGGTTAGCACGTAAAGCTCACAACTGAAAGCTCCATAGGTCGAATCCCCGGCATGGCGAGACACTTGTGGGCCTGTCTCCTTCCACGCTGTAGCCTTTGTTCCCCAGAGAATAGGTCCGGGAAGTTAGCCGAGGAGTTGTGACATCTAAATCCCCGTAGGAACCAAGGGTGACAGTCCTTCACTCGTGTAGGTTTTGATGTGGAGTGTTTGTGGAGAGGGAGTAGTACCTTGAAAGACTAAGATTTCTGCGCCACACCATGAAAGGTGGTGAACAGGCTTAAGGTATGATGGTATGATGAAGGTGGTATCAATCAATCATTGGGGGCATACGCCGGGGGGCGCGTCGCCTCACCCACCCTACAACGCCACTCCCGGGGGTCACCACGCGCGAGTTCCCATGCAGGCTCCTTTCCCATACCAAGCAACTCTCGACAAGAAACATTAACTTGCCCCAGCCACGAGCCTTGTGGGCGCCCCCTTGGCCTCCTCCACGCCGGATTGTCTCTTACAGATACAACCCGATGGGAAGGATCGGTTTCAGGGTAGCGCGCCACATGCCCATATAGCCGAAGTTGGCGCTGACGGACTATGCAGGTAATAGGCCTCGATTCAGTCTCACGGTGCAATCGCTGATTTGACACGTAATCTCCCAGCGATACCCCATGATTCTGCGAAGACACTTATTACCAAGATGGCATTGATTCGTACTCTTCAAGTCACTATTTAGTGTCCATGTCTCACAACCATAGAGTAAGACAGGGATCACAAGCGACTTGAAGATCCGGATCTTTGTCCTCCTGCACAGGTACCGACAGCGCCAAATACTCCCGCTGAGCGAGTCCATAACACCGTGGGCTATGCCAATCCTCCGTAAGGCTTCTTGACGTGACCCGCCGTCATTATGGACTGCGCTACCAAGGTATGTAAAACTTTTCAAGATCTCAATGTCCTCGCCACACGCATGAACAGACTGTACTGCTTTCATCTAGTAAGTCTCCAAACACCTGGACCTTGGTCTTGAGCCAGGAGACCTCAAGTCCCAAAGGCTTTGCCTCCTCGTGCAGCGCCTCGAGAGCCATCACCAGGACCTCCAGCGACTCAGCAAAGATTACTGCACCATCGACAAAAACAAGATCAGTGATCTTGGTGTTGCCGACGGATGCTCCACAATCACTTTGATCTACAACCTTGTCCAATACCCAGTCCATACAAGCGTTGAAAAGTGATGGGGCAAGGACGCACCCTTGCCTCACTCCTGTATTCACAGGAAAGAAGCTGGATACACCTGCCCCACACTTCACAGCATGAGGGTGGTATGCTTCATTCATCAGCAAGGTGGTATGGTATGATATGATATGGTATGATATGATATGATATGGTATGGTATGATATGATATGGTATGGTATGATATGATATGATATGGTATGGTATGATGTGGTAAGTTATGATGAAAAAATTGAAGAACCTATTTTTTCATCATCATCATGTTCTTGTATTCGTTGTTGGCCATTCATTATTTTCATCATCATCACCATCATCTTCTTCTTGTCTATAAAACTACTTAAAAAGCTACAAAAGTTTCACTACCATGGTGCACGGTTAAAAATAATGCCCATGTTGGTTGTATCCGGTAAACTGTTCTGTCCCTTTTTGATGAACACAGAACGGAATTCCACAGTAATTATAAAATTCCAACCTCTGCCACGGGACGCACCACACTAGAATGTTAAAGATACTAGAGAAAAAAATTAAACTATATATATTTTTTGTATCTCTTTTTTTTTCAGTGTCATATTTGTTGAGATGTCACAGCTACCAATATTTGTTGTCAACATGTGATTCAAATGTCACCAACTTTGTCCCTCTCGCTCGACGCGCCCCATTTCTGACCGCCGCTCTTTTTCCCGCGGTATAGTTTCGCTGCAAGGTTAATGTGGTAGAAAGGAAAAAATGCGACACAGTTACGGCGGATCCCATTGGCACAGCAACCATCCATGAGAGGCAGTGAGACTTTATGGCATTCACTTACTGCCAGACGTAAAACAATAATGTAGTAACGCCTAGCCATTTTAAGAAACCTTATGGGTTGTGTGGTCGCGAATGGCTCATGAAATTGACAACTTTCACGCCTTTGTGAGTTGATTGGGCATTGTGAACGGGTGAGGTGGCTATGGACCGCGAGGCTATACTATTGTCGTTTTATTTTATAGTCTTGTGGATGAGGTGTTGCTTCTCTTCTTGATTCTTGTACGAGTATGTAGTTAGCTTTAAAGTGGTTGTCAGAAATGCTTGGTGTATAAAACGTGTCTTGTTCATTGTATTCTTCTTATTTCAATTTTTGTTATCTATCTTTTACTTATATCCATTGAATGTATTTATAAGTTATGTTTTATAGCGCTGTAATATTCAGGGTCATATCTTGTTTCGCCTTAATTGTTGTTGGTCGATGGAAGGTGAAGGTGTCTATTGTGGTTTGTAGGGTTGAGAGGAGCGAGCTTAATTGAGTTGCGGTTGGCTTGCTTTGTCTGAGAGGGAGACTGAAGGGCTGGGCAGGATTGGGATAAACTCTAGTGGGTTGTGATATGATTAGGATTGTTGTGATGCTGTCCGTTGTGATGCAATACGGGAGGAAGAGGCTGGTCACACAATGGGATTAACCGAGCGAGTTAGTAAAGATGGGATTAAATTTGACCCGGAAGGAGATCGGGTTCCTTTGAACTGAGCATGTTGACAAGGTACATATAAGTCCTTATTTCACGCACGCGCGCGCACACACACACACACACACACACACACACACACACACACACACACACACACACACACACACACACACGCACACATGCACACACACACACACACACACACACACACACACACACACACACACACACACACACACACACACACACACACACACACACACACCTGGCGTTGCAATATAGCTCCGCAGGGGAAATTAAAATTGCATGTCACAGCACAACACTTGTACATGAATATTCTAAGAGATTACACATGCTCTCCTCACTCTCGTATGTCTAAATTCCAGCATAGTTCCTTAGTGATACAGCATACACCAGCTACTCCTACTCCATATCTCTATACTCCATACTCCTGCTCCATATTTCCATACGCTATACATAAACTACTCCTTAGCTCTACACGGAACATTGTATAACCGAATTCCAACCTGATATTAGATGGATAGATGAAACATTTTTTACCTTACATACACCATACCGATCACCTTTCTGAATGTTTGCTCGCCCTATACATCTAATATATAAATAATACAACACTAGGCTATGTAACATCAACAGCGCCGCATGACAAGGAGAATAACTCATGCATTCATAAGGTTGAGGGCGTAACAGTGAAGCTAACAAGAACAGAAACAGCAACAACACACACTACAAACAACAACAACAAACACAACAACACCCCCCACACCACACCCACCCCACCCCCCCCCCCCCCCCCCCCCCCCCCCCCCCCACACCCCCACACCCACACACACACACACACACACACACACACACACACACACACACACACACACACACACACACACACACACACACACGACTATTCATACTAATTGACGTATTCAAAAGGGTTTCAACTAGTGCTTTTGCGTCCTTCACCTCGTCATCATTCCTTCTAACCTATCACTTTGTGCGTATCCTATCCTCCTCCTCCTCCTCCTCCTCCTCCTCCTCCTCCTCCTCCTCCTCCTCCTCCTCCTCCTCCTCTACGTTGTTGCCGAAACGCCAGATATCGTCAGTATCACTGAGAGTTGGGTCAACACAAAAGATAAACATTTATTAGCTGAAATAGACATTCCAGGCTATAAGACATTCCTAAATTGTCGCACGCATAAAGCAGGTGGAGGTGTCATTCTTTACATTAAAGAAAATTTGCAAGCAATCGAAATCGATAAAGTAAACAAAGATCATTATGACTCAGTCTACGCAAAGATTAAGCTAAACGGTAAATTGCTAACTATTGGGACAATATATCGTCCTCCCAAATCTAATGCGGAAGTAGATTGCCTCCTGTATGACGAGATAAAGTCAGTTGTGAACAATAATAACGATACAATTATTTGTGGAGATTTTAACCTACCTCATATAAACTGGAATAATAATTCTGCTGATAGAGAAGATATGCGATTGCTTGATATGGTGAACGAAGTATATTTCAATCAGGTGGTCCGTGAGCCTACAAGGGATAATAGTATCCTAGATTTAGTTTTCACTACCGACATTGATCTGATTGATTACTGCGATATAGGTGAACATTTGGCAAACAGTGATCACAGGCTAATCAGATACGGCATAAATTGCAATGTAGACATCACAGAAAATCGGTTATTAGTCCCAAATTATAATAAAGCAGATTTCACGAAGATCAGCAGGGTACTAAGCGAAGTTGAATGGATTTACCTACTAAATGGTAATAACGCCGAAAACATGTGTAATGTATTCACTAATAAACTCCAATCGGTGGTGGAAAAACATGTTCCCATGGTAAGAAAGCGTTTGAATAACATAAACAGACCCAGTTGGATGAATAATGAGATCCAACAAATCATTGGCAGAAAGCGCCAAGCGTATAAAGTTTACAAACGATTAAATGCAGACTGCGATTCTAGAGAATACAATGACGTCAAACGTCGCTGCAAAGGACTAATTAAGTTTAAAAAGCGCGAGTATGAAGAAAAAATTGCAAAGGAATCCAAATTAAACCCGAAAAGGTTCTTTCAATACGTTCGAAGTAAGAAAAACGTCAAAACAAGTATTGGACCACTGAAAGATATTAATAATATCTTGGTAAATGATAATAAGAGTATGGCGTTCGTACTCAATGAATACTTTAATGCGGTATTTATTAAAGAAGACGAAACTCCATTACCAGAACCAGTAAACATGTATGCAGGACTCGAAAGGGATAGACTGGTAATAGGAGAGATAACAGTAGACGAAATATCAAAGTATTTGCTGAAACTTGACCCAGCAAAATCCGTGGGGGTGGACGAAATCTCGCCGCGACTACTTCGCGAATGTCACAGTCAACTTTCGGTCCCATTAAAGATTATTTTCAATAAATCGCTAAGTGAAAAAAATGTTCCTAGTATGTGGAAATTAGCTAATGTTACACCGATATTCAAGAAAGAAAGTAAGAGCCTCGCAAGTAATTATCGCCCAATTAGTCTAAAGTCCGTGATTGTTAAACTATTTGAGAAAATATTGCGGGATAAAATAGTGTCTTTTCTCGATGAAAATAACTCTATACTAAACTCCCAGCATGGATTTCGAAATAAGAGATCCTGCTTAACAAACCTACTCGATTTTTTTAATGTCATTTATTCAAACTGGGACGCTATAAAATTCCCTCGGATGTAATATACCTTGATTTTCAGAAAGCCTTCGATACAGTTCCACATAAGCGACTGTTGACCAAGCTAAGGGCACATGGCATAGGAGAGCAATTATGTTCATGGATTGGCGATTGGCTTTCAAATCGTAAACAACGGGTAGTAATAAATGGTGAGCCATCTGATTGGTTAGATGTCACTAGTGGGGTGCCTCAGGGCTCGGTCTTGGGTCCTACTCTTTTTCTGATATATATCAACGATCTGGACTGCGGACTTGTATCTAAAATATAAAAATTTGCATATGACACCAAATTAGGCGGTAAAGCATATACTAGAGAAAACTGCGAACTCATACAAAGTGATCTCGACAAACTATCAGATTGGAGTGATAAATGGCTATTAAAATTCAATTCCGATAAATGTAAAGTAATGCATATAGGCAACGATAACCTCAAATATAACTATCCAATGCAAAATAAATCGTTAACTGAAGTACAGCAGGAAAAGGATTTAGGTGTCATCATCAGTAATGATCTGAAAACCAGTTCGCATTGCCTAGCTGCCAGTAAAAAGGCAAATATGATGTTGGGCTTTATTAAACGTAACTTTGAACATAAAACTCCGAAAGTAATGACAAAATTATACACGTCCTTGGTTAGGCCGCACTTGGAATATGCCGTTCAATTCTGGTCGCCCTGTTTCGTAAAAGATCAAGCCAAATTGGAATCAGTGCAAAGAAGAGCAACCAAACAAATTCCATATCTGAGAAATTCATCTTATGAAGAGAGACTGCGGAAACTTAATATGTTTTCCTTAAAGGATCGTAGAATCCGTGGGGACTTGATAGAAACCTTTAAGATCCTAAAAGGTTTTGATGTCATTAATCAAGAGAACCTATTCGAGCTTTCAACTCAAGTGACAACAAGAAATAATGGTTTAAAACTAAACGGTCAACGTTGCATCACCGATCTCCGTAAAAATTATTTCAATGTTAGAGTCGTTGATCGATGGAACAAGTTACCAGCAAATGTTGTCGGAGCCAACACAATAACTACATTTAAAAACAGACTTGACGCGCACTGTAAAGTAAATGGGTATTGATAGTGCGAATTCGTATCTAGTCCCCCGTATCGATTAGTTGTAGTGGTAGTGGTAGTTGTAGTTAGTATTTTTCATATCCTATCATTCTGCACTATGAAACTTCCATGTTCCTATCCTCTTTAGGGACATGGTATAATTTTCCAACTGTTTTCTTACAAGTAGTTGATAGTTAGTAGTATGTAGTTCAGCAGATACCCTCGCTATGGACCAATAGGTCTCCTGGTGTCTGTTACTCCTATGTAATCCTATGTAATCCTCCTCCTCCATCTCCTCCTCCTCCTTCTCCTCCTCCTCCTTCTCCACTTCCCCTCTGGTTTATTCCCCTAGAGCCGCTTACCCCTGCATTCGTTCCCACCACCTGTTTGCCTCCACGACTTGGCACTGATTGTCACTATGGCACCTGGCACTATTCTTTCCTCCCTTTTCCCTTTTGTCAGACAGAAGAATAATAGACATCAGTAAACTCACCAGCTTTATTTGTCGTAGTATAAGTGTAACATTAATATAGTGAAATAATAAATTGCGATAAACTTTCGTCACTGGCGTAAATAAGCGGCTGATTAACTACGAGTCAGGACTTGGGTGATTTTTGAGACCCTTTGAAAACCAATCATGATAATGGTAATAACAGTGATAGGAATAATAATGGTACTTGTAATAATGGAAATAATGATGATAACAAAAATAGTAATAATGATGATAATAATATGTTGATATGATAGTAGTTTTGGTAGCAACATTAGTAGTATTAGAAGTAGTTATAGTACAGTAAACACTCTAAATCGAACCCGTATAATTCAAACTTCGGATAATTCGACCTGTTTCAGGCCAGTTCGAATTTCTCAATAACTTTCCATAATTCGAGCAAGTTTGAATTATTTTATGCCTTACTAGTGGGAGTCTGACTTCTCCCCTGCGGTGCCGCGGCTGCCCAGCGTGATCTGATATATGATAATTATCGTATAAATACGATAGGCGGAGGAAGAAGGCGGGAAGGGGAGGAAGAAGAAGGAGAGAGGAGAAGGAAAGGGGGGAGGGGAAGGAGGGACGAGGAGGAGGAAGGAGGGGAGAGGGGGAGGAGAAGGAAGGAGGTTGGACAAGGAATGGAGGAGGAAGGAGGAGGAAGAACTATTTTTTTTAAGTATCTTTCGCTTTGTATACAATCCTTCAGAGTCCTTCATAGGCCTCTTCGCTCCTTCACGCATCCTACAGGAGTCATGGGAGGGCATTGAAAGTCCCACATGACTGCTATAGTATTCCTAGGTTATTATAAGTACTTTGACAAGCGCATGGGTGGCTCAAATATGAATTAATAATACTAATACTAATACTGAAAATACTAATACTGATCGTTGTATTAAAGTAATGATTAATCTAGCAATACCTATCATATTTTAATGTCTTTTAGTAAGTTTTGTCTAATATATGATTTTTAAGGAATATCTGGAAGTATCATGTCATTGTGAATTGGCTGAAATAGGGATTTCTAATCATTGTAACTGAAAACTGACTCCAGGTTCGTGTTCAGCATGCCCGAAAACTGCTAGGAACTAATTTTCAAGCAAATAAGTTTTTCAAAAAATATTGCAAATTTTGCAAGGGTTTGAAAACTTGCAAAATTTGCAATATTTTTTGAAAAATAGATTTGCTTGAAAACTAGTTCCTAGCAGTTTTCCGGCATGCTGAACACGAATCTGAAGTCAGTTTTCAGTTACAATGATTAAAAGTCCCTATTTCAGCCAATTCACAATGGCATGATACTTCCAGATATTCCTTAAAAATCACAAATTAGAAAACTTACTACAAGACATAAAAATATGATAGGTATTGCTAGATTAATCATTACTTCAATACAACGATCAGTATTAGTATTTTCAGTATTAGTATTATTAGTATTAATCCATATTTGAGCCACCCATGCGAAAAATGTGTGTGGGTGTATAATTTAATCTATAAGTAGTAAGAAATTGATGGTTTATGAGTTCTTATGTGTATATGTTCTATTGTAATTTGTATTATTATTATTATCATGTGGTATTATAAGTGTGTGTACTTATAATTATCGTATAAATACGATGGTTTTGGTGAGTACAAGTACTACAATCTGTGCTGTTTTGGCATGTTTCTGTGAGTTCTTTTTGTGTGGAGGGGCTAGAGGTAACCATCGGCTAATTCGGACTTTCGGCTAATTCGACCCAGGTCTCCCCCCAGTTAGTTCGAATTAGAGAGGGTTTACTGTAGTAGGGATGATGGTCGTAGTACTAATGGAAGTTATAGTAGTGGAACTATTAGTATTATTTTTAGTAGTATCAGTAGGTATGGTATTAGTTGTTGTAGTAGTTTTAGTAGTAGTTATTGTTATTGATGCAAGTTGTAATTGTTGTCACTGTTGTTGTTGTTTCTGGTGGTGGTGTTGCATTACATCGAGGCAAAAATTACTCTTTATTTTCTGAATATAATTTCTATCAATGATAACCCAGATAAAAACGAAGGTAATACATCTTTTTGCTGTTATGAAGAGAGAGAGAGAGAGAGAGAGAGAGAGAGAGAGAGAGAGAGAGAGAGAGAGAGAGAGAGAGAGAGAGAGAGAGAGAGAGAGAAACTCGCCTTGCACCTGAAAAATAGATCCCAGAGTTAAGAATGGTGGGTTTCTCACATCGTTGGTTTTCGATACTATTGCATTTTATATATAGTTCACAGGCGTTATGTAACATAATGGTTAAGTGGTCCCTTGTACCCTACTGGGACGTCTTTGAATAAGGTCTGCTATGATGATTAGTTTTAGGCATAAATAACAGTGTTGTCATTATTACTCAGAAACAAACAATGCGTAAGTAATAACAGTGGCGTGAGTTGTTAGAGATAATGAAGTACTGCCGGAATGGAAGGATGATGGAGTTTTGCATATAGCTAGCCCGTTATTGCTGTTAATTAGTGTTACATCCAAATGATTGTACTCGCACGTAAACACCCTTCTCTGTTGTATCTCTTGGTGTCCTCTGTCGTTATTGTTCCACGCCATACACTATATAATTGCGTCACCTCATCCCATACTCCCGCTACACAAGACATTAATTATCACTTACTCACTATCTGTCCCTATATTTATCACTCTGCCAACACTGTCCAATGTCCATATCCATAATGAAGGTGAGAACTATTACCATTATTCCTTCGTCCCTTATAATGGCAAAATGAGGGACATATTGCCAGATTGCTTGCCTTTATTTATTTATTAATTTATTTATTATTATTATTATTATTATTATTATTTTACATTAGATCATCATCCCGTGGTTTCAGACTCAGATTGTCTCTCCAACGTTCATTATTAATTTTTAAATGTTTAGAAAGTTCCTTTGTTTTTCTCAAGACCAATCTCTCGCTTTTTTGAAAAATTACACACACACCAAACACACCCACACACACCACACAAAACAACACACACCACAAACACACCCACACACCCCACACACACACCACACACACAACCCCACACACACAAACCACACACACCCCACACACCACACCCCCACACACACACAACACACACCCCCCCCACACACACGTCGGTTAAGTTGTTTATTATTTGCAAAACACACACACACACACACACACACACACACACACACCACACACACACACACACACACACACACACACACACACACACATACATACACACACATACATACCACACACACACACACACACACACACACACACACACACACACACACACACACACACATACATACACACACACACACACACACACACACACACACACACACACACACACACACACACACACACACACACACACACACACAAGTTGGCTAAGTTATTTACTATTTGCAAAACACACACCACACACACACACACACACCACACACACACACACACACACACACACACACACACACACACCACACACACACACCCACACACACACACATACATACATACATACATACATACATACATACATACATACATACATACACACACACACACACACACACACACACACACACACACACACACACCACACAAAACACCACACACACACACACACACACACACACAAGTTGGCTAAGTTATTTACTATTTGCAAAACATACAAAGGAACATGTTGGCGACAATCTGCTCAGTTTGAATCAACGCAACGATATTAACATTTATTTTTCCGACGTATTCGCATTGGAGATTCAAAGCAGAGCAAACAAAATTTTCTTTCAACACGTCAACTTCTTAGGTTCACGAGACTCAGCAGGGGCGGCCATTCTATCTTATTATATTTTTTTACTCCACATTTTGTCGGTCTTTTCTCGTCCCTTGCCTTAGCGTGGAGAACCTGTTGCTTTTATGGCGCCGACGAGGGCCGAGAGGCAGGGAGAGGAAACATGAAGGGGTGAAGAGTATTGTGAGGAAGGAGAGACAGGGTTATGGGAAAAAATAGTGGCGTTGGTGAGTGAGAGTAGAAAAAGAAAGTAGGTCAGACTGAAGGAAGTTGTTAGGATAGTATACGGTATAGGGAACAGCAAAGAAAATGGGGTGCAGTGGGGAAGGGATGGAGTGCTGGAAGGGATGGGGTGGGGTGATGGTTGACTTCGGCAGGTGAAGGGATAGATAGAAAGGGACAGGTGGGGAAAGGGGGGAAGGGGGGGGAGATATTGCGGTCACTCCACCTCATGACATATTTTTTCCTCCCTTATGCATTTTACGAGCGGTGTGTGTGAGTTTGTGGGAGACAGCACCGTGCTTCTTTCCCTTCCTTCTTCCTTCTACTCTTCTTATCCTTTTTTTCTTCCTGCCCCCCATCTCTCTCTCTCTCTCTCTCTCTCTCTCTCTCTCTCTCCTCTCTCTCTCTTCCTCTCTCTCTCTCTCCTCTCTCTCTCTCTCTCTCTCTCTCTCTCTCCCCTCTCTCTTCTCTCTCTCTCTCTCTCTCTCTCCTCTCTCTCTCTCTCTCTGCGCTGGCTGCGAATTCTAATATGCCATACATTTATAAGCGCAAGGTGTTCGATGCTGCAATGACATCATCTCTTTTGTACAGTTCAGAAACCTGGCTAGTAACGTATCCGAAGAAGATCATTGCACAATACAACAGAGCCGTAAAGTGTTTGCTAGGAGTCAGAAAATATACCAGTCCGGATCTCTGTATGATTGAATCAGGCATACAAACAGCACAAGATGTAATTGCTAGGAGGAGGCGAAATTTTCTTGAGTCACGGTTGAGGGCACCAAATGAAGGGGAACCCTATCATTTAGCGTTCAGGTTGTGTGAGGAGGCCAATACTCCGGGATACAGATTCTTGACACAGGCACTAAGGTATGAGAGTATTGTAAACCCACTTGACAGGGTGGCTAGACGGATTCAGGAGAAACCTCAGACTGCCTCCAAATATGTCACATACAGAACACAAATCAACACCGGACTCTCTGTACATTCAGTGTATGTAAATAGGGATTTTATCCCGGATTATAAACGCCAAGCATTTACGAGGCTACGTACGATGTCCCATAATCTTAGAATAGAAACAGGCAGGAGAAATGGAATACCGAAAGAACTACGACTGTGTTCATGTGTAGGAAATGCAGTGCAGGATGAGTCCCCTGTGTTGTTGCAGTGTCCACTCTCCAGCCAATGTAGAAGCAACTATGTCATGCTAGACTTCTCCAGTATGGATAATTTGATGGGTACAAGGGATAAAGTAGGCTATCTGTGCAGTTATATATATGATGTATTGAAATTATATACGTAAGGGATGTGTCACCATAGTAGATGTGTTTCGTTTGTTTGTTTTAGGTTAATATGAAATATGTAGGAGTATAAATTTGGACAAATATGAGGAAATTATACATGTAATAAGGTAAAATGTTTGTGAAACTTTTGTCAATAAACTAATAATAATCTCTCTCTCTCTCTCTCTCTCTCTCTCTCTCTCTCTCTCTCTCTCTCTTCTCTCTCTCTCTCTCTCTCTCCTCTCTCTCCTCTCTCCTCTCTCTCTCTCTCTCTTCATCTCTCTCTCTTCTCTCTCTCTTCCTCTCCTCTCTCTCTCTCTACTCCTCTCTCTCTCTCTCTCTCTCTCTCTTTTTTTTTTTTTACATTTGATATTAATTTTACAGCCAAAAGTTCCCGGTGAGGTTCCGATAACTATCTTTAGTCTGCACATTTAGTTGACTAATTATGTCCAGATGGCATCAGCCAGGCATTCACTGCACACTTGAAGATGTGGAGTGTGGCGGCCTGGTGCATGTCAGTCTGTCGCACTACATAGTTCCACAGCCTGCTGTATCGCGGCAGGAAGGAGCGGAAGAAGGTCGCTGTCCTGGCGAAGGGAACAATGAGTTGTTGGTCCCTCTTGTTGGCGTCCCTGGTGGAGTATGGGTGAGGTGTCGCCCACGGCTGCCGGAGTATAGCGAGGTGTGGGGCGCCCTGCTTGAGGATTTTGTACGTGACGCACAGGCCGGCCACGTCTTGCCTGTGCTGTAGGGGCTGTAGGGGGGCGGGCTGCATGTCTGGTGCTGCCTTCAGGGAGATGAGCCGCTGGGCAAGGTTTTGTACCTTGTCTAGAAGACCAAGGTACGAGGGGGGGCAGGATGACCAAGTCAGGGGGGCGTACTCCATGAGGGAGCGGACTTGGGCCGCATAAAGGGTTGTGACACCCCGAGCGTCAAGGAGGTGGGAGACGCGCCTGATGCAGTTCAACCTGCCTGCGGCCTTAGAGGCTGTCTTCCTGACGTGGCTGGTGAAGGAGAGGGTGCTGTTCACCTCAACGCCGAGAATGTTGACCGTCGGCTACAAGGGCAACACCTTCCCGTCCAGAAGAATGGGTGGGATAGGGGTGGCTGGGGGGTGATGTCGCCGGGAGATCAGCATGACCTGTGTTTTGTCCTGGGCGAGATCAACCTGCCACCGTCGTCCCCATGAGGTGATGGTCTCCAACACTTGGTTGACGAGGGCGACAGTAGTGCGGTGGTCAGTACTGTCACAGGGGAATGTGAGGGTGCAGTCATCCGCGTAGGCGTGTGCCTCCGGGGTGAGCATCAGGAGGTCGTTAAAAAACACATTCCATAATAGGGGTCCAAGAACACTGCCTTGTGGGACACCAGCTCCAATCGGGTGTTCTTCCGAAGTGTGTCTGTTCACCGCCACGCTGAGAGATCTGTTCCGCAGGTAGTCGTAAAGGAGGTGGAGAAGGCCGCCAGTCACTCCCATGCTGCGGAGTTTGGTGATGAGACCGGAGTGCCACACCCTATCAAAAGCTCCGGCGATGTCCAAGGCGATGACGAAAGTGTCGCGTCCTCTGTCCAGGGATTGGTGCCATAAGGTGGACATAAGGAGAAGGATGTCGTTGGCAGACCTGTTAGGGAGGAAGCCGAACTGTCTGTTGCTGAGAATGCGGTGTGTGGTGAAGAAGTAGGAGATCCTGCTGGCAATGATGGTTTCCAGTGTCTTGCCGAGGACAGACAGGAGGGAGATTGGTCTGTAGTTTTTTGGCTCCGTCTTCTTTCCCTTTTTGTGAATGGCTGCTACTCTTGCCACCTTCCACGTGGAGGGCCACTTACCAGTGCTGAGACAACACTGGAAGATATCGGTGACGGGGGCTGCCAGCTGGGCGGCGCAGTGCTTAAGGATGTGGGGGGACACCCCGTCTGGTCCAAGGGCCTTCTTAGGGTCGACCAGTTGCAGCTGTCGCATCACCTCTTCTGTGGTTAAGGTGATGGTGTCGAGCGTCGCGTTGGTGAGACGTGCCACGGCAGGAGGAAGGCGGTCAGGATCAGAGACTGTCATCTTTCCTGAGAAGTGGGCCGCTAATACCTCAGCCTTCTCGCAACTCCGAGTGGCTACTGAACCGTCAGCTTTATTTAGCGGGGGAATGTGGTCATCGGGTGCAAAGCCTTGCTGTTCCTTGAGGGCAGTCCACCAAGACTTGCTACCCACAGAGCGGTCAGAGAGTCTCTCTCTCTCTCTCTCTCTCTCTCTCTCTCTCTCTCTCTCTCTCTCTCTCTCTCTCTCTCTCTCTCTCTCTCTCTCTCTCTCTCTCTCGCTTGTGTGCCTCCTTTACTCTATCTTTCTTCTTCCTGAATATAACTCACAATATATTTTTTCATATTTCTAAGTGTGTACTGCAAATTTTAGAATGTTACTCTTACTGCTATAAATCGCGTGCACTGAAGTAGGAAAAAAATATCAAATATTTGCACATTCCGAACTCTTTTTGCATATTCACAAGAACTGGAAGGGTAGAATATTTTTCGTTATCTTTTGCATTCGCCTTTCTGCTGAGGTCA
>JACEEZ010008257.1:517500-522500 GCA_016584305.1 Chionoecetes opilio | reverse complement strand
TAATAAAGAAAGGCATGGAGTTGTCACACGCGCCGCCAACCCCAAGTCTTCACGAGGTAACAAGACTATTATCGCAGGTGTTTACTGATGGTCTGGATTACTGTTTTGCTATTGTCTCTGTGGCCCTAACAAAACATGCTGCTATTGATTATGTGCTAGTTTTGCTTTCTCTGTCTATACACGTGTCTAGATGAAAGTAGAGAAGTTTACGGGCGATCTGATAATCATACCACCCCACATACCTAAGGAGTATTTCCACCAAAATATAGTTGGTTTTCAGTACCGCAAGATTAGATGCGATCTTCATAACTTTTCGTCATAACATTCGGTAAGAAAATTATCAAAGTCAGTGTATATTGTAAAAAAGATCTTATACAAATACTGTGGTGGACCGGTTCTAGAAGATAGCCCTGACAACTATCCCGCGACCAAACATTATTTATTACATTCATAACATTTGAAGTTTGGGCTACATAATTATCTCTTCTACTCGAGGGCCAAGTAAGAGGGGACCGCAGTGTTGACGCCTCTCGGAATGTGGCGGGATGAGTCTAATTTGGCAGGTGCGGGTGTTGAACGTGTGACATCAGATACTCTTCAGTCAGGCTGGCGGTTTTGTTTTGACACACCGCTCTGTTCGCATGGTTGCGCTTCCAGGGGAGGGGGTTCAGAAAAGAAATGTGTTTTATAGATATAATATAAAACAATGTATTTTAGATTTATGATAAAACTATTGATGCTTGAAGACAAATAAAGTCTTTTTTGGAACCAGCAGACTCGAATACATATAAATAAAAACAGCTACAAATTCAGGTAAACAAAAAATTGTCAAAATGTTGTTGCCTAGTGTAATGTATAAACGAAGAAGAAATTGTTTAGCACTCGAAATCAAGACAAATGGAAGTTCATATATTATCTTATTGGATATCCATTAGGAAACGTGGTACTTAATGAAACACACGAAGAACATTTTGTCGCACGAGAAATGCACATACGAATAAAATAGCTTCAGATTATTTTCTTTTAAATTTCCTGATCAGATGTCTCAGTGTTTATAAAAATGCTAACACGTCTCAAGTGCCATTAAGCCTTGAGTCATGTCTTGAGGGCATTAATTAATCAAACCTTACCGTGTGGAGTGCTGGCAACCTCTCCTAATCCACCTGGCGCCACTCGGTGTTATATGCCTTGCCTGGTATTGATATAGCACGGCCAGCGTCGCGGTGGACTCCATTGTATATCCCGGCCGTTACATGTCCCGTGGTCTATATCTCAGCCGTATCGTTGCATGATATGCTAGTAGGGAAGACTTACGACCCTATGCACCATTGTATTCATTAGATAATATGAATTAATATATGTACAGTGGTATGTGTGTGTATGTGTGTAGTAGAGAGAGAGATAGAGAGAGAGAGAGAGAGAGAGAGAGAGAGAGAGAGGAGAGAGAGAGAGAGAAGAGAGAGAGAGAGAGAGAGAGAGAGAGATTTAATACACACTCACATACGTTTAATTACTTTCGTGCAGAAAGTTTTCGCCCTATATCGATAGAGTCATGACCCAAGTTTTCAACCAAAAAGTTTTTGGCATCTCTGGAACACTGTGTTTGGTGCCTCGGTGCCGTGTCGATGGCAGCAAACACAGGGTCGGCAGCGCAGACCGTTTTGAATTATAAGCAGCCCACCTGTGACCCCTGACTGCAGTGGTCCATAAGTGAGGGATAGCTTACTTATGCTTATCCTTCCCCCTCTCCTCCACTTTCACTCCGACCTACTCCACACACACACACACACACAGCCATCCCCACCCACCCTCCACTGTGGGTTTACTCCGCTCCTCACTCTTGTTCTTTCCAGCCTCACATGTTTCATTCAGCAGACTCGCGCCTGACGCCTCCCGCCACTCGTGAGTAAGAGGGTTAGCTATCGAGTGTCAGTCACCGGGAGTCGTAATTTTTCCTGTGTTCCTCGTGTAAGAAAAGTGTGTCTGGTACGATTGGAAAATGAACAGAGCGGCAACACCGCTAGAAATATACGTTCTATTAATTATTTATTTAACCTCTGCAGATCTATATTATAAATTATAGTTTGTCCTGATCATTAGGGGTCTGTGTGTTTATTAATTCATATATTTGCCTGGGGTTCGGCCTCGCGTGTCTATTATATTATCGGAGTTGTGTGCATGCGAGGCAGGAGGACCGCTGGCAAGCACAAAGTCTCGCTGGGAAGTACACGTTTGGACTTCAGTATGTTTTCCTGCTTTCATTCTGCCCAAGTACTTAAGGCCACTGAGCCCCACAAGTATAAGGCCCTATGTAACCCCACAAATATAAGGCCCTATGTAATCCCACAAGTATAAGCCCTATGTAATCCCACAAGTATAAGGCTCTATGTAATCCCACAAGTATAAGGCCCTATGTAATCCCACAAGTATAAGGCCCTATGTAATCCCACAAGTATAAGGCCCTATGTAATCCCACAAGTATAAGGCCCTATGTAATCCCACAAGTATAAGGCCCTATGTAATCCCACAAGTATAAGGCCCTATGTAATCCCACAAGTATAAGGCCCTATGTAACCCCACAAGTATAAGGCCAAGTAACCTATGGCTGCCGGGCCATAAATCTCTGGCGCCAATACACTGTTTACACCGAGTCAAAACAGTTTAGGGAAGGCTTTCTGGGGACAGCACCCACACCAGCACTGTAGTTACATTGGGACTTACCTTCACCTGCTCCCTCGCTCCCTTTATCCCTTCATACTCCCTTCTCCACGCCTTTCTCCGCTCTCTGTATTTCTTTTAGTCCAGCTCCTCGGTACATCTGGTTTCCTATCCCTTCCCATGTATTGCTATATATATTTCTTTACCTCACATTTTTTTGCTTTGTGCCTTATTTCTTTCTTTGGTTATTTTTCTAGCATCACATTTTTTTACATCCATTCGCACTTTTTTTTTCAAGTGTGTTTAATTTACTGTCTCCCTCCCTAGATTTTACGAATGTTTTTTTTTCTTTCTTCCACTTTTATTACATTCTGTTGCTTCCCACCCTCCCTCCCTGTTCTTCCTCACGATCGGTCTCTTCCTCTCCACTAGGCACCACCTCTGCTTTCTCCTCCCAGTATCAAAAAAAGATTGTTTGCTCTCCTATGTTATTTCAACTCAAAAATTGCAGCGCTGACCTTAAGATTTATGACATTGGGTACGAAAAATAGAGCACCAAATAAAAATGAAACAAAAAAAATTCGGTGAAGAAATTGCTCGGAAATGGTACAATTTTTGTTTTATTTTGTATTGTGTATAAATATTAACAGAGCAGTTGTAGCAAAATCTGAAAATATTGTAGCCTATATTATATTCCTTTCGAATAAATGAATGCATATTGCTGTTTTTATGTGTACATCCTCCTCCTGCTCTTCTTACATTTCTTCCTTCACTTTTTCCTCTGCTGTACCAAAAGCTATCCTCCTTCTACTAAAGCTTCTCCATTCCCTCCGCCGTATCGCCCCATCTTTCTTTTATCCCTCCTCCGCCTCGATCCCTCCAGTCTTTAGACACCCGTTGCTTCGCTCTTTTCCTCCACTTTCTTTCATCCCGCCCTAAGTCTGTGTCGCCAAAACCGGAACCACGCGAATCTCTATTATTTAACGCGAAAATATATTCTAGTCCACCCTTGAATACCGTATATCATGGAGGCGACCGCGGAAATAATTTTGTTGGTGTGACTCGCGAAGACATTCTCGTGATATTCGCATCAGTCCGCCCAGCCTTGCACGACACTACCCGGTGTTTGCAGTTTGATCTAGTCTGCAGCAACTTCCTCTTCCTTGCCTTATCCCTGTAGCACCTCCCTCTCCTTTGCCTTATTCTTGCAGCACCTCCCTCCCCCTTGCTCTCTCTATCTCTCTATCCCTGTCTATCCTATTTCCGGTCAGGCAGACTCTCCATATTCTCCTTCAGCTCATTCCATTATGTCTCCTATCTCTGTCCTATTCGACCTCATCATATTTCTGTCCTATCCGGTCCTCTATCCGATCCTCTCATATTGCATTCTTGGAGGCAGCTCTATCACTGGCCTGTTACATCTCCTCCCCATCCACCTTTGTCTGGCAACCGAAGCCACTGCCTAAAATTGGCTCACAGTATATATATATATACCATTCGATCTCATAAACAGATAAGATCAGCTTACAATCACCATCGTACTCTACTTTTCCATTCCTGATTGTCTTCTCTTTCTACAGTACAACTTGAAAGTGGATAAAATCTACATAATTCGTTCATCAATATATCCAACCTATTCTTAGCGAACCTTCCGTCACTGCATTGTTTCACCTCACCCCCCCCCCCTTCTTACCCCCACTCATTTCTTCTGAATCCCGTTTGGACCCTTTTGCCGAAGAAGACATGCCGTTATAGAAGACGTCCCGTTATATTCTGCAGCCTCCTCCTCCCTTCACTACAGGTTCCTAATGGTCCTCTGCCTCTTTCTCCAACTCAGCCAGATATTTTCTTACAAAATAGAAACTGGCAATAGTGAGGTTATCAATATTCATTTGCATTTCTTCATGTGACTCTAATTTTTTTTCTTCTGTATACAGTGTGAAATTGGATATTGTTCGGCACATGACAAGATTTACATTTCCTAAATAACAATTTATATTGGGTGAGGAATATGAAAAATTCTCAAGTAAAGATTTGCGAAGGAAAGCAGCGGTTTTCCTTCCACTTTTTTTTTTTTTTTTTGCATTGAGCGGCTTGAAATCTGCAACATTTTACCCATTCACCTGACTGTGGTTGCTAGAGAATTCAAATATTATAGAAAGTCGATGCGTGCAGTGCGACCAGATTGAGTAATTTTTGCATGAAAAATGGCTTTACAAAAGTAAAATGATATCTTCTTACAGAATGTGAATATGTTATACCTCGTATCAATGGGTCAGCTGTATTTGAATTCTAACAAGATATTCCCAGACGTTGGCTTATAAATAGTAAAATGTATCAAC
>JACEEZ010008257.1:495000-512500 GCA_016584305.1 Chionoecetes opilio | reverse complement strand
TTTCTATAATAAAAATTAACATTAACGGTTTATCGATAACTTCCGTTACATTTTTAAAGAATTAACTGATTAACGGTTATCGAAGTAAATTTTTTGGTTAACGGATTAACGGATAACGAAGTTAACTTTTTGATTAACGGCGCCCACCACTGCGAGTGAGTGAGTGGCCGGGACGGGGCAGGTGAATGGCGGGGTGGGCGGGAAGAATGAATGTTTGGATGAGATCGGACGAGGAAAGGTGAGTGGCGAGGCGGGGCGCTGCTGAGAGACTGAGTAACGAGGCAGGAGGGGTGAGTGGTGGGGCGGGGCCGGAAGTAAAAAAGGGTGAAATGACGGGGTGGAATTGCGGGGGGAAAATATGTAATGGGGTAGGTATGGTATATGCAAGGGTGATTTACTGGAAGGGTGAATAGCAGTGATTGATTTTGCAGGGAGGATGAGTGATAGGGCGTGGCCAGGTATAGGGAAGGTCATTGATGCCTCGCGTGTCAAGGAATTGTGTGCGTACAAGTTGGGTCAGTGACAAAATGGGTCAAATAGGGAAGTATTTAAGTAGCGAAGAAAGGTGGATGAGTGCGGTAGTGAAGCATTGTGGATGGAGTTGTAGGTGGAGTGAGGAGGATGGGCCAGCGGGTGTGATGTGATAAATTATGTGGATGGCTATGGGTTTGATGGGTTTTAACTTGGTAGGAAGAGTGAACTTTGGGTTGTATTGAGTGAAAAGAGAGAAAGGTTAGCATACGTGAGGGACCATAGAAGGTTAGTGAAGGATGGTGGGAAGCAGGGTGAGAATAGGAGCAGCGGATCGGTGGAGTGGAGCAGTAACCTCACTTGCCGGAACCTGCTCACCACAACCCCGCGGCCTCGCCTCTTCTTACATTTGGTCGTTTTCAGCTCTGAACTTGCTCTACTAAAACTAAACTTGGCAAATTATGGTGTTTGGGACCCAGTCTTTTGCAAACCTCCTTCATATTGCTTAATTAACGCTCCCGAACTGCGCCTGCCAAACTTAGCTTCTCAAGCTTCAAGCTGGAGTCCCCCCACCCCCCCACCCCCACCCCCCCCCGGCCCTCCACAACGTAGTGCGGCTCGCTGCGGCTTGCCACAACTTGCCAAGGGTTTTGGAGTCCATGTTACCAGAATTTCATCATATGATTACTCCTATTTTCTATCTTAGTTTTCTCTGAGTTGAGCTAATCCTATCTAACCTTATCAGGTTTTTGTAAAGCTGAAATAGCTGCATTATGTGACACTTAACAAGTTATTTTCGCAACCTAACTTTCCCAATTGCTTAGAATTTTAAGCTACATTTTTATTTATCGTTCCTGCTAAGTCGATAAAAACGCCCTCAACCGTAGACCACACGGTATACAGTGGTCTATGCCTCAATTATAATTTTTTCAAGCTTAAATGCTTTCGGTGTCTCACATCCATTAAATGGCGCATCGTGATCGCAATCAAAGGTTGCTTCAGTCATTCCTGCTAGTTTTACGTAATATTACCACAGCAAAGTGCTGAAATTTCATCCGTTGACGTCTTGCATTATTTTTTGACCAGGCTCGGGTGACAGTGACTACAATTTTAAGTGACATTAAGAATCACCCTTTAAGTCTTGGGGAATAACTGTCATGGCTGTTTTCTGTCCACAGAGAAATACAAAGCCTGGCGACGAAAATCATAGTCTTTTGGTAATGTCACCTGCCTCGTCTGAAAAACGCGTTCACCAAAAACTCCATTTCAGGACTAATCTCTTATACATCCACCAGTATAACACTTGAGGGAGGACGCCCAAGCTCATTTACCAGTCGTAGATCTTTTTATTTGAATCTTATCCGGTATAGTATATATATATATATATATATATATATAATATAATATATAGTATCTATATTTATATATATATATAAGATGGAGAGAGAGAAAATGACACCCCCACAATAGGAATAAAAGCAGGTAACACAAAAGAAAGAAAGAAAAAAATTATAGTCTACACTTAATGATATGATAAACAAAACTATATTGTTTTGTCACATACTGTTGATCACGTTTCACAACTTTTGCCATATATGTTGATGGGTTTAGGTTATCATTCAGGAAACTGTGTACTAACTAAATGTACCGATTATTGGTAATGGCAACATGTAAGAGCTGCACATGATATTTTAAGCAATATATTTTCAATTAAATTAAGGATATCTACTTCATCTCTGCATTACGTGTTTTGTCTTTCATTTCTCTCCATATTTTCTGTCCTTCCTTTATTAATCTTCTCGCATTTCTTTCTGTTTGTTGCCTAGCGTCTGTCGTAGTCTGTCTATGTCTATGTTTTGGCCTGGCTGTATGTGGCTTTTTGTTTGTGTGTGGAGGGGGGGCCGGTGTAAGGGTATGGGTGTGTACTTTCCCTGAAAAGCTTACCTGCTCACCCCTTAATTACGCTATAATTCAGGTAATTTCCCTGCCTTCCCTCTTAAGCTAATGTCAGACCTCCGGCGTTAATGTAACCTTTCCAGCCCCTCCATACTTTTTCCCTCTCTTTTTACCTGTTAACTTGAATGAAACACAGTGGACGCTGAAAGTTTACTCAGCGACGCTTTGGCTCCTGAAGGGGGGAATGTTAATATGCTGAGTACATAGGATGAATAGATACCAAGAGACCTGGCATTGTTTAATTGATTGATTTAATGCCAAAAAGGGGGAAAGGAAGGGCATTTACTGAACTACTATTAAAGGTAAATTGCATGTGTAAGAAAAGAAAATAATAAGTCCTCTTAATATGCACCTCTTTCTCTTTCAATTGTTTCTTCAGAAGAAAGAGAGAGAAAATGTATTAATTATAGAAATCAGACGAGATGTTATGCTTGACTGAAGGGTACATTTTATATCCTTTGTATTTTTGCTTCTATTTAAAAATGTAATAGATGTAAATAAAACTATAAAAAAAGGTAAATGTAATGCAGTAGCAAATGAATCTGTTTTAAGTCACTTATTGAATACTTTTTGGTCGTGTATGTAAATCATAAGTTTAGTTCTCACCTGAAATACATTAATCAGTAGGAGTAACCATGACGAGGGAGCGTTTACATCAATTGTCACACACCTGGTTAACCTCCGCGGTACTAATTAAATCAATGTTTCTATCTCAGAGACCAGCGTGGTGTTCATATTTAACCTCCAGAACTCTCGGTGCAGCAAACATGTCGTTGATCCTTGCAGAGCTTTAAAATTACTCAAGCGGATAGAAAAAGCAAGCTTGACATTAAGTGAAAGAAGTCCACCTTGGCCGCTTTCTCTCTCTCTCTCTCTCTCTCTCTCTCTCTCTCTCTCTCTCTCTCTCTCTCTCTCTCTCTCTCTCCTCTCTCTCTTCTCTCTCTCTCTCCTCTCTCTCTCTCTCTCTCTCTCTCTCTCTCTCTCTCTCTCTCTCTCTCTCTCTCTCTCTCTCTCTCTCTCTCTCTCTCTCTCTCTCTCTCTCTCTCGAAGGCATTATCATCAACCATCAATGTTTCATATAAGAAAAAATGTAAGTTGAGAAATTAACTTTTAAGTGTACTCATATGTTATGTAAAAAAAAGATTAATTGATCAATTGACTAGCACCACTACAACTACTACTACTACAATTACTACTACTACTGTTACTGTTGTTGTTGCTGCAGTCACCGCCAAAGCTGCTACTGCACAACTATTGACTATATTGTTGACGCTATAAAAATATATTTGTTGCACTGTTTGCCGCATCAATCTGTTTTTTATATTAAGCTCTTTTCCATGCAGGTAAAATGTTGTGTTTTATTATGTTAATGGGGGTGATTTACGTGGTTTTGCTCATTTCCCTCATTGATGGGCATTACGACACACTGATGACTGTATTGTATGCATCACAAGGGCTTCACAGTGGAGGGCCTGTCGGAATCGGTGTTTTGTCCGCCTGCAAACTCTACACGACAGTTCTTTCACTCGATCATAATGAAGCTTTTCAACTACGTTAATGCTATTACTACAAATGTCGCTCATAACCAGAAAATCTTTGTTTATTGTTTTTTTAACTACTATACCAGCTTGTAACGTTATTGTCAGTCATTATAAAGAGTTGTACTGGAGAACTGTTTGGGAGAAATATAAGGATATTCAGTCTCTCTCTCTCTCTCTCTCTCTCTCTCTCTCTCTCTCTCCTCTCTCTCTCTCCTCTCTCTCTCTTTCTCTCTCTCTCTCTCTCTCTTCTCTCTCTCTCTCTCTCTCTCTCTCTCTCTCTCTCTCTCTCTCTCTCTCTCTCTCTCTCTCTCTCTCTCTCTCTCTCTCTCTCTCTCTTTAAAACATGAAACTCACAACTCATCCTGTAGTTGGAGATGAATCTGTACTTTACGAGTATATAAAAAAATATATGTGCCTGATATTTTGTGACCCTTCCCTCGCCCACCTGCCGCCCGTCGTAAAAACACCCGGCCCTCTACCAGGCAGGAGCGGTGCTAGAGTGTAGTGTGTGTGTACTTTATCTATAGTTCTTGAATGTAAGCGATCTGAACCCCTGTTGTCTAAATGGTACCATGGGGGAATAGTTTGTGTAAGTGCTGTAGTCTCAGGTGCTCGCTGGTAATATCACTACAACTCTTTGCCTCTTATTCTGACTATTACATACTATTACTTATTCATATTATTATTCATATAACTTACTCTATTACCTTTTATTATTATTATTATTATTCCTATTACTTATTCTATTGCCTCTTAACAACTACTACCTTTTCTCCTCTTATCGCTGTTTTGCTCCAAATAACTCTCTATTGTTGAAGTTTATGTATATGAATCGATGGTTTGCAAATACTGCCTAATGAAATGTTAAACAAGTGTTGATATTTTGCATTATTGCTACACAGTATTGCCACACAGAGATGCATTATTCCGTTTTACTGTTAGCTAGATGTCATTCTTCTTCATGAATATTAGCCTATGTTTACGGTTTTTACGGTTCACGGTTTTATTTAAAGGATCAAAATATATCATACAACTTTCTTTTCGACTTTCACGCGACGTTGGAGTTAAGTCAACGAAACTCCCGACAACGTTAACGAACTGCTGGTCTCAGTCGATCCGGACCAACGGACTGGAAACCGGTTTAGAGAATTTTGGAGCAGCGTGCAATCGGCTCAGCTGCTGTGTGTGTGTTGGGGGGGGGGGGGGTTGTATTGAAGGGTTTGACAGTGGTGGTGATATGTCGAATTTGTGGTACTTACTTTCAACCAGTACTAGAAACGAGGAAGTTGAGAGAGAGAGAGAGAGAGAGAGAGAGAGAGAGAGGAGAGAGAGAGAGAGAGAGAGAGAGAGAAGAGAGAGAGAGAGAGAGAGAGGTATATGATAATGTTAAGATAGCCTCAGATTACTCCATTATTATTATATTGCTCTGAATCATTACAGCTCAAATTCCCTGGAGTCTCAGTATGCATTAAGTATTCATGCTGCTTCGTGTCCAATGTTATATTCAAGACTTCTGGGAACAACGGTATAACGTGCCTGTTTATAATTTCACGATAGAGTGGACTGGCAGCTTAGACATAATTTATATATATATATTATTATGTATATTCAAAATCGCCGGCCGTTTGCAGAGCGTTAGAATGATAATATTACAACATGCTGTATTTTGTAGAGTCTCCCTGCCAGTGATATCCACGTTTTCCCTTGCAAATATTTGTGTACGTCCTGGTTTTCCTTCACACAAGAGCGTACTCATACATACAGGCAGATATTTCCTTCAAAGCTTTCATTCGCTTTCGTCAAGGTCACTTTATCTTAGTTTACCCTATTTTCCCCCTTATGACCCCAGTCCCTGTCTTCTCCCTCACGCCCCTCCTCCTCGCCTCCTCCTCGCCTCCTGCTCCTCCTCCTCGCCTCCTCCTCCTCCTCCTCCTCCTCCTCCTCCTCCTCCTCTCCTCCTCCTCCTCCTCCTCCTCCTCCCTCCTCCTTCCTCCTCCTCGCCTCTGCTTCTCGGACTCCATCACGTGTAGTGGCCTGCCTTCCGTGCCAGCCAGGACAAGTGACTCCGGACATCCTGCACTGAAGACGACGCGCTTTATTACTCTTGCCTCTTGCACCAAATGGGCCACTAGACCTTGCAAGGGAGGAGGAGGAGGAGGAGGAGGAGGAGTCTCTCTCTCTCTCTTCCTCTCTCCTCTCCTCTTCTCTCTCTCTCTCTCTCTCTCTCTCTTCTCTCTCTCTCTCTGTGTGTCTCCTCTTCTCTCTCTCTCTCTCTCTCTCTCTCCTCTCTCTCCTCTCTCTCCTCTCTCTCCTCTCTCTCTCTCTCTCTCTCCTCTCTCTCTCTCTCTCTCTCTCTCTCTTCTCTCTCTCTCTTCTGTGTGTGTGTGTGTGTGTCTCCTCTCTCTCTCTCTCTCTCTCTCCTCTCTTCTCTCTCTCCTCTCTCTCTCTCTCTCTCTCTCTCTCTCTCTCTCTCTCTCTCTCTCTCTCTCTCTCTGTTGTGTGTGTTCCTCTCTCTCTCTCTCCTCTCTCTCTCTCTCCTCTCTCTCTCTCTCTCTCTCTCTCTCTCTCTCTCTCTCTCTCTCCTCTCTGTCTCCTTCCTCTCTCTCTCTCTCTCTCTCTCTCTCTCTCTCTCTCCCTTCTCTCTCTCTCTCTCTCCTCTCTCTCTCTCTCTCTCTCTCTCATATTATATAAAATCATCGTCTTTCCTCAACTCGCGGAGCCAAGATAATCATTAATCCTGTTTTCAACTCTCCCATTTATTGTTGATTCGCAGAACCTTTAAAGAGGAAGAGGAGCAGGAAGAGCAATAATTGGCGCAGAAAACGATGCGAATGAAGGACTGTGAGAGATAGATAACAAGATAACGATGATAACTGCTCTGATTGTTCTCTTTTACCTTTTTATATTATTATTTATGATACTTTCGTTTTATT
Organism: Chionoecetes opilio; assembly: GCA_016584305.1. NCBI lineage: Eukaryota > Metazoa > Arthropoda > Malacostraca > Decapoda > Majidae > Chionoecetes > Chionoecetes opilio. The sequence continues at coordinate 505,599 of JACEEZ010008257.1, read as the reverse complement.
TATTTATTTTGTTTGCCATTATTTCGTTGCTGTGGCCTTTATTATTATTATTATTATTGTCGTTGTTGTTGTTTGTTTGTCTATTTCGTTCTTCTTTATCTTCAATTTCTTCTTATTATTATTATTTGTACAACATTATTTCTGTTGTTATTTAATTATTATTTTCAATATTACTTCTACCATCTTTATTATTATCATTATTATTGTTATTCATTATCGTCGTTTGTATTTACCTCCTTACAGAGTTTCCTTTGTTTTGCCTCTTTATTATCATCGTCTACTTTATCCTCCTCCTTTGTATTCATGTGTGTTCCTTTGTACAATATTTTTGCTATCCTGGCCTTGGTATTGATCTTTAAGCTATAACATTATTTATCTGTGTATCTTTTTTTTTTTATATCGCAAGCAGAAATATCAGTATTTTAATCCATAACCATAAATAATCCTTTATGATGATGGGAATTTAAGTATGTCCGATTTTTCGCTGGTTTATGTGCGTGACTCTGAAAGCGTTGAATGAGATGGATTTGGCGCCGTGTTTTCCGATGCAGGGGAGAACGAGAATGTATGACCAGCCTTGCCTCCCCCTCCTTCCTATCCACCACCACCACCACGGCCATCACCATGACACCTACTACATTTACCATCACCACTATAATACAATCTCGACCATTAACACAGTGCCTACCATTTCCACCATCACCACTACAACCTCAACTATTACCACAATGCCTACCACTTCCTCCATCACCACTACAACTTCAACTATTACCATAACACCTACCACTTCCACCATCACCACTACAACCTCGACCACCACTATCACCACTACCATTATCATCACCGCCTTTGACATCACAGGCATACCGACAACGACAAAAATTACTCCTTATCACCATCACTACCAAAACCACCATTACCACTACCACAGTAGCATCCCCATCACTATCACCTGCACCACCATCACAACGACCGCCACTAAGTAAACCACCACCACCGTCATCCCCCCCCCCCCAAATCGCCTCAACATGCAGCACGAGTTCGGGGTTACAAGTTCAGTTTCTCCAAGGGCAAGGGGCAAGGGTGAAGCTATGGTCTGAGATCAAATAATAGTTCCTTTCTGGTTGCCATTCTTCACCTAGATTTGAAGTTTGGCCACATGGGGGTTCTGGTATTGTGTTATTTATGGTGATGGGGATGTGATGGTAGTGGTGTTGTGGTGGCAGCAGAAGTGGTGTTGATATTAGTGCTGATAAGAAAGATAGGAGTAAGGGAAGGATACCAGCCGCTTCAGCTTTATAGATATTGGACATTTATTGGCTGGTCTGTGATGGAGGTGTTGCATCGATGATCTGTAACTTTTTGATTTCCTCGCCGTACATCAAAGTGTGTGTGTGTGTGTGTGTGTGTGTGTGTGTGTGTGTGTGTGTGTGTGTGTGTGTGTGTGTGTGTGTGTGTGTGTATTATAGGGCTGTAGATTGAAATAGATGGATAGCTATGTATATTTTACGCTGGTCTTTAGTCTGTGCCACCAGTATGAATAGCCAGCCAAAATATGTCTAATAGATTATTTTTTATCCTGTTGTCTAGTACGCTGCTCTACCACTCATCAAGGTTATTGTATTTTGTTGGGTGTGTTAGAATGATCCGGCAAAGCTCAGAGGGAATCATGGTAACCATTATATCTCTGTCAGGGGACACGCAACACCTGTACGAATGAATGGGTGGGTATTTTAGTTAGTCTGTAAAATGCGCGGTGATTCGGTTCTGGTTATCGCCGTGTGTCGAGGCAATAGAAGCAAATTGAAGATGATTCAGTATAGCAACTTATATGAAGAAAAAATCTGATACTGTATAATGATCACTTTATCAAGCACAATAAGCTCGCTAAGAAAATATAAATCTAGTAATGAAATATATTTGACCCACACATATATATTTACAGTGACACATGTGGTGCCTTCGATGGTTCCTGCGATCTGTTAGGTTGCATCGATATTCATGGTGATTCGAAGGATGCAAGGCTTCCAGATTTGGACGAGGTAACTTATGGTCCACATGACTGGAGATCATGACCAGACTGTTCACTCAGGAGGCCTGACCCCCAGCTTCTGACCCTTGACATAAGGCACGAAGTTTGGATGACCGCAGCATAGCAAACTGTGGCATTTTGCTGCGGCGCACACTGCACACACAGACACACACGCGCGCGCGCACAGAGAGAGAGAGAGAGAGAGAGAGAGAGAGAGAGAGAGAGAGAGAGAGAGAGAGAGAGAGAGAGAGAGAGAGAGAGAGAGAGAGAGAGAGAATATATGTCCTTTGAGATAAAATCATCATGATACGCGTATCATCCTGAGTGATGAATGAGGTTCTTGTGTTTCCAGTTGTTTGAGCGTTGCCTGGCACGCAGCAAGCACGGCATCTGCGAGGCAGCCAGTTAGAAGAGGTCACGAGGGTGAAGTGTGCAGGAAGGCCAGGGAGCAAAGAGGGTGGAAAGAGCAAGAAGGTCGTTGGGGAGGAAAATATGAAACAAAGGAAAGCTAGTGAACGAAGGCTTGTGGATAGGTCAAGGTCGTCATCAGAATGCAGAATTTAGTTTTTATTGTATCGTTTTTAATTACAATGTTCAACAAGGATGTATGTAATATTAACATTAAAGGCAAATATTATGACGTGCCTTATATATTTTGTTACGCAATATAATAGCGTTTATGTTTGAAGGACTTCTTATATTGCCACTTGTACCCTTTGTAATATGGGAAGGTGTAAAAGATATTGCTACTTCATGTTTTATAGGTTTTTAAATCTTTCAAATAAGCATTTTTAACATGTTTTGTGCCGCTCTTTTCAGATTCCTCGGAGACGGTGTGGGTGGTGGTGAGCGGGAGGGCGGAGCTGCCTTGCCGCCCCAACCCCAAGCAGGCCAATGACGAGCCCACGCTGGTGCTGTGGTACCGAACCAACAACAGGATCCCCATCTACACGTGAGTGGCCGGTGTCCTTACGTGTCCTTATGTATGTTATCCTGTATCATATAGTGTATTAGCGGGGGTGAGATGAGATGCGGTGAAGTAAAACAATATCCAAGGTCTATAGAGTATAATGTATAATCTATATATACTTCTATCAATCAATAATCAATCAATACATCGATCAATATCTATACATATATCAATCTATGTAGACCTTGGGCAAGATGTGATTGATAAACTACTTGAAATTTATTAGTCTTTCTGAAACTCATTGATCAGATCGAGTTATATACGGTTTTTTCCTTTATTTTTGCATTAATTGGTGGTTGACTGACCCGTGGTGACGCAGGCTGGGTTATTTTTTTAAACTCCTGCGATGATTAGATGCCGATCCTCCCATTAACGAAACCGCACCCTCTCTTGACGAAGTCAGAGAGGCTGTAGCAAAGTTGAGGGGTGGAAAGGCAGCTGGTGTTTGTAATATCAGTGCGGAGCTCCTCAAAGCTGGGGGTGAGGCCATGATCCGCAGGTTGCATGCTGTCCTGACTGCCGTGTGGCAATCAGGTACCATTCCTCCTGACTGGAAAAGGGGGCTGGTCGTCCCTATCTGGAAAGGGAAAGAGGACCGTCAGGACTGCAACAATTACCGCGGTATTACACTGCTCAGCGTACCAGGCAAGGTGCTTGCCCATCTATTGCTGACACGGATTCGCAGTCATCTGGTGAAGCATCAGAGACCTCAGCAGTCTGGGTTCACGCCTGGTAAGTCAACAACGGACCGTATCCTAGCGCTTCGTGTCCTGGTGGAACGCCGACGTGAGTTTCGACAGGGGATGCTTGCAGCCTATGTTGATCTCAAGAAGGCGTTTGACTCAGTGCATCGTGAGTCACTTTGGGATCTTCTGCGACTTCGCGGGATTCCTGCAAGGACTATTGGTTTGATAACTGGTCTGTATTCTGGGACTGAGAGTGCTGTGAAGTGTGGGGCAGGTGTATCCAGCTTCTTTCCTGTGAATACAGGAGTGAGGCAAGGGTGCGTCCTTGCCCCATCACTTTTCAACGCTTGTATGGACTGGGTATTGGATAAGGTTGTAGATCAAAGTGATTGTGGAGCATCCGTCGGCAACACCAAGATCACTGATCTTGTTTTTGCCGATGATGCAGTAATCTTTGCTGAGTCGCTGGAGGTCCTGGTGATGGCTCTCGAGGCGCTGCACGAGGAGGCAAAGCCTTTGGGACTTGAGGTCTCCTGGCTCAAGACCAAGGTCCAGGTGTTTGGAGACTTACTAGATGAAGCAGTACAGTCTGTTCATGCGTGTGGCGAGGACATTGAGATCTTGGAAAGTTTTACATACCTTGGTAGCGCAGTCCATAATGACGGCGGGTCACGTCAAGAAGTCTTACGGCGGATTGGCATAGCCCACGGTGTTATGTACTCGCTCAGCGGGAGTATTTGGCGTTGTCGGTACCTGTGCAGAAGGACAAAGATCCGGATCTTCAAGTCGCTTGTGATCCCTGTCTTACTCTATGGTTGTGAGACATGGACACTAAATAGTGACTTGAAGAGACGAATCAATGCCTTTGGTAATAAGTGTCTTCGCAAAATCATGGGGTATCGCTGAGATGATTACGTGTCAAATCAGCGATTGCACCGTGAGACTGAATCGAGGCCTATTACCTGCATAGTCCGTCAGCGCCAACTTCGGCTATATGGGCATGTGGCACGCTACCCTGAAACCGATCCTTCCCATCGGGTTGTATCTGTAAGAGACAATCCGGCGTGGAGGAGGCCAAGGGGGCGCCCACAAGGCTCGTGGCTGGGGCAAGTTGATGTTTCTTGTCGAGAGTTGCTTGGTACTATCCATGAAAGGAGCCTGCATGGGAACTCGCGCGTGGTGACCCCCGGGAGTGGCGTCGTAGGGTGGGCGAGGCGACGCGCCCCCCGGCGTATGCCCCCAATGATTGATTGTTTGATGATTAGAGGCTTTTACTGCCCCCCCTCCCCCCCCTTATCCTCTTATGTCCTTCGATGCACTCGCCTTCAAAGGGAGTTGCTGGGCCATGTGTGGGTAGTTTTCTGTCCCTCGATGATGTACGAGTGAGAATCTTTATTTCTTGATATATAGAAAACACGGGTGGGTAATTAGTAAATAGGGAAACATGCCACTACCTGCACTAAAATATAACTCCACAAAGCGCCGCTGTAAAGAAAAAACAAAATAGAAAATAGGAAAAAAAGACTCAAAATGAGCTGGCTTTCTTTGAGTGAATTTTTAGTTGAAGAATATATGATCTATGATGAACTGTTCTTATGAATTTGTTGTCTGTGGTTATTTCAGATTTAAGACTCTCGAATTTATGTTTTGCTATACTATAAGTCGGTATATTTGTAGAGACTTATTTGGGCTGAGTTAAAATGGTACGGCCAGGTTTGTACACATTTTATTTATAAGTCCATTAAGGAGCATAGAGATATTACAACCAGTACAACACAGCTAGGGTGTCTCGGAGGAGCGCGTGAGTGAGCGTCCTGGTAGCGTGAAGATCTGAGATGTTTTCCCTTCGTTCTCTCGGCTTCCGACACTTCTCTCCTCTGTCACAAGTGTCGTTGACCCTTACAAAATGCTGATAGCTATTTGTCCTGTGACCTACTTGGTTCGAGCTAAGAGAATGCAAGGTGTTCATCGTTCTCACGGAGGAACATAGCAGGAAAGATATACGTATAATTATATATATATTACATATATATATATATAATTATCTGTAAGATGTTTCTAAAAATATACTGATTCTTTTGATGTTAAGTATATGAAAATATCCTGTATGGAAGCTATAATACGTGTGACACTTGTTTGATAATAGTTGTAATTCAATAGTAATAGTTATGCAAGTTATTATATATGTTAGAAGTGATAACTGACGGACAATAGTGATTTTCATTTGCATCATTTCTCCAACACTATTTTATTTTATCTTCAGCATCAAATTTCATCAGTAGATTACCCTTTCCATTGTTTTGTTTCTTTCAATTCGTATGGCTTCTTCGCCGCTATTTTTTTCTCGCTTTTTCCTTGCATGTTTTTTTTTTTTTTCTCTCTCTCTCTCTCTCTCTCTCTCTCTCTCTCTCTCTCTCTCTCTCTCTCTCTCTCTCTCTCTCTCTCTCTCTCTCTCTCTCTCTCTCTCTCTCTCTCCTCTCTCTCTCTCTCTCTCTCTCTCTCTCCTCTCTCTCCTCTCTCTCTCTCTCTCTCTCTCTCTCTCTCTCTCTCTCTCTCTCTCTCTCTCTTCTCTCTCTCTCTCTCTCTCTCTCTCTCTCTCTCTCTCTCTCTCTCTCTCTCTTCCTCTCTCTCTCTCTCTCTCTCTCCTCTCTCTCTCTCTCTCTCCTCTCTCTCTCTCTCTCTCTCTCTCTCTCTCTCTCTCTCTCTCTCTCTCTCTCTCTCTCTCTCTCTTCTCCTCTCTCTCTCTCTCTCTCTGTTACATCATCATTATAAGTTTCTTTCCTCCTTTTCTTCTTCCAAAATTTTTTCGTTACCTCATCATATTACGATTTTCTTATTTTCAAACAATTCATTTTTTAAGAACTTTCCTTGCGTCTTAAAGTTTTCGTCTGGTCTGCATTTTTCTTCAATCTATATATTATATTTTTATCTCCGAAAAATCGTCTCATTTTATTTATTATACCTTCCATTGTAATCTAACTTGCATTCCTACTATCTTTTTATTGTTTCTTATTTTCCTCCCTGGTTTGCGCTTAACCTTCCCTTCGTTCATTCCTCTTATTTTATTTTTTTCATTCATATATTTCGTTCACCTTCTTTCTTACTTCTCAACTTTCTACTTATTTTTCTCTTTGCCTCTAAACCTCCTTCTCTCTCTCCCCATCACCTCCATTCTTTCTCCTAAGTATTTGTCCTTCCATCATTTTCTTCTCTTATTCCTTTATTCGTGTTGGCCTTACTTCTTTTCATAATAATAATTTTCTTTTTTCCCTTCAATTCTGTGGTTTTTAATCAATTCGAGGTCACTACTTGGTGACTTAATCTATTTGATTTGTATTCACATTATTCTATGTATTGTTTGTCAGTTCTTCATAATGTTCTTACTAGCATTATAATATTCACTTGTTTGTTCATTCATATAACTAACTATTATTGTTCTTTCTACTAGAACAACAACTTCTACTATTCTTCTACGACTATGAACTCTGAATGAAAGCGAAGCCCAGTAAATATAAAAAATATCTTCATTCACAAAAGCCAGTAAAGAAACTAATTTTTATATACAATTTTTTCGTATTTTGTTTATAGCGTCACTCAAAACAATGGAATACATTTGCATTTGTTCTTTTTTCAAGTTGGTTTTTTTCCTTTTTTGGTTATCGCATGTGATTGGTTAGTGGTTGATTGATTGATTTAATGCCTAAAAAGGTGAATGTGCCAGACATCAGAGGTCATATGGCACTATGACAAGATTGGATTAGTGGTGCCTATTATTTCAGGTTGATTGGGTTTATTTTTGCACACACAGATACACACACGAAAAATAAAAGTAAAGTCGAAGAGGAAACAATATTCTGTTTACTATGAGAACAGGACGATAACAAAATTAAACAAAGCACCGTATTTGCAGTACAAAGCAAGATATATTAAGTAAATAAATACTAAGTAATAATACATATTAATAAGTTAATATATTTAGTAACAAATATGCGAAGGATTAATGTAGAAATTAAAGTTTGATCATTGTGTTATGTAAGTCGATAGCCTGATACCCAATTATGAAAAAGAGATCATCTCTCCTTCAGCCATCTCTACTGCAACTACGGAGGTACTTGAGTCCTATACAAGTGGCAGTGTTGGTATTGACTCACTCTCTCCTTCAAATCTTGTGATCAGAAACTATATTAAACTCGGAGCATTTCTGGTACACTGGAAATGCCAGCTCCTCGCGACAGCCGATGAACCATTGATAGGGGCAGGGAAGGAGTGAGTTCAGTCGAGACCCCCGGGTTATCCCAGGGGCCTCGGTACAGTACACAGCGTTGGCAGCATCCCGGTAATCTTGTATGTCCAGAGACCCATGTACAATTCAAATGAGAAACTCCACCAACACGGGTCCCCAAACAAGGCACAGGACTAGAATGTATAGTATGAGGACAGGTTTCCTTTGTGGTATTACTTACGAGCCAATAACAACAAATAAGGAGGATAGTTTCTGGGATATATTGACAACTAGCCGCAAAGCCGCCCACCGGGCGGACTTTTTGGCTAGCTCCTGCGGAGGGCTATTGGTGGGCCTTCGGCCCACCAAACACAGGTGGTGGGCCAAAGGCCCACCAAACACAGACTCTCCAGATAGCCCCTTCTAACTTTCCTGAAATCATGGATGTAGAAATGTATGTATTAACGCCAACCCATCACCCCCCACCCATTCACTCACCCATCACCCCACACCCATTACCCGTCACCCCACCCATTCACTCACCCATTACCCATCACCCTACATCAAGGTTTCCTCAATTCTCGCAACCCACTTTTTTTTCTTCACAATTCTCGCTAATAGGCTGCTAAAAAAAAAAGAAAAAAAAAGTGATCGGATCATCTCATAAATGGGCTTAAAACCTTCCCCTGCTCGAGCCGGTTCCAAAAATGTGCCATATGAGGGGATTCTGTCACAGGGGGCGGCACCTGGAGCGGACACACACACACACACACACACACACACACACACACACACACTTTCGCTTATATTATTATAGACATAATATAGTATCCTTGGTTCTGCCTGTCAATTTCATACGATATATATTACTTTGGTAGGCCCTTTCCTCCATTCACTTTCAGAGCTGCCATTACTTAGCAAATGTTAAGCGTCTCTAAAACAGGCTCACAAAAATAATAAAGGAATATCCTGTATCATCAGTGGACCTAAAGAGTTAAAGTGTAGCCATCAGTAGAAATATGTCCCTTTATGATTGAAATTCGCTCTAATTCATAATTAAACTAAAGTGTATGATCAAAGTAAGCCGTTCAGGAAGCCACTATTAATGTGTATCGGTGAGGACCGGGATCCCTTTGCAGGGCAGCACGAGAATGCTCGTAAAGGAAATTGAAGCTGAGGTAATAACACAAACGACAGTATCCGCAAAGGGACGATTTAAACCCATGTATTATTGTTACATTCATGTCATGAGTGTTATATATCATTATTTTTTTTTTATTTTTTTTTATTTTTTTATTTTTTATAAATACTATTTTTTTTTTTTTATCAGTGCCATTGTATTTTGTCTCCTCAAGGCGAGTCCCTGTCTCCGGTTCCCGCACTGCTTTCATCACCGCCAGAAGGGAGAGTCGAGCCTGTGTTGCCGCGCCTCTTTTTAGCAAACACGACCTTGACGCTCATCTCGGTGACGCTGAGAGTCGGGGTCGCGCTAGCCCACCCCAGCACCTCCTTCGCCTCCTCGATGAGCGCACCCAGGCCGGGCCGCTCACTGGGCTCCCAGCTTCGTGCCCCGCGCACCCACTCCACCAGGTTGGCCAGCCCGGGGTTAAGGGGCCGCCCCTGGTGCAGCTGTAAGGCCGCGTGGATCATGCGGGCCAGGCCATATACGTCACTGGCCTCGCTGCAGGGCGCGGTGTGCAGCAGCAGCTCCGGCGCGATCCACGGGAAGCGGTCCGTGGCGCGGGTCCTGTCGTAGGTGCTCGGGGTGCCCAGGGGCGTGGCCAGGCCCAGGTCAATGACCGTCGCTACGGGCCCTTTCTTCGTCATGGCAACACAAATGTTGTCCATCTTAATATCGTTGTGCGTAAACCCTCGCTCCACCATGCGTTTCAGCGTCCGCGACACCTGCAAAAACACCTTAATGATGTGCACAAACGAGGAGGTAGGCGCGCTGAAAAACTCGTCGGCGGTTTCGCCGGCATAATACGTGATCAATTGTCTCGTCCTGACGCACACGCCGAAGAGACGCTGCACGCCGGGGACACACGCGTCCTTCAAGTTTATCGCCTCAGTCGTTACATGTCTCAACCTCTTCTTTGGAAACGTTTTGACGACGAGTTGGTGGTGCGTGTCAGGTTGCAGCACGAGACAGCACGAGCCGTAGCTGCCGGCGCCCAGACTCTGGCACGACAACGCACTTATTTCCTCCACCTCGCGTTGATGCAGGAGGCGAATGTCCTTGTGACGCAGACGACGCGTGGCGCGCTGCTCCCTTGCTAACTATTTCTTTGGTACTCTTATATGATCAATCGCGTCAGTCTGTTGCTGGGCTTCACGATGGGGCGACGGCCCACAATCAGTATAGTAAGATCCACTCGGCGTCGATGGGTGTTTCTCGATCTGAAGCGAGTCGTGAGGCCTCTGGAGGGAGACGGCGGGTGTCTACTCCACGCTAGGCCTCTCCGGGGAGACGGCGGGTGTCTCCTCCACGCGAGGCCTCTCCGGGGAGACGGCGGGTGTCTCCTCCACGCAAGGCCTGTGGAGGGAGACGGCGGGTGTCTCCTCCACGTGCTCGCTTTCATACCTCGGCCTCTTGGTCGACACCGGAGACTCTCCGCACTTCGACGCCAGCTGTCTTTTTCTGCACGGATTATTTGCACCGTCCATCCTGAACTCAGTCTCACTCACG
>JACEEZ010008257.1:480000-490000 GCA_016584305.1 Chionoecetes opilio | reverse complement strand
CTTTCTTCTCTCTCTTTGTGTATGTTAACATTTGTCTTTCTTTCTTTTTCCTACCGTCATATTATTGCTATTGTTACGTTTCCTTTTGAGGTCTTATTTTTTTCTTCTTTATTTCAGGGAAACCTTTCGTGTTTCCCTCACCTCACTATATATATTTTTTTCTGCTTGTCGTTCAGTGTGTGTGTGTGTGTGTGTGTGTGTATGTGTGTGTGTGTGTGTGTGTGTGTGTGTGTGTGTGTGTGTGTGTGTGTGTGTGTGTATGAGCTCGCGCATGCTGTGCTTATTCTTTTTCTTTTTTTTACTTCTGTGTATGTTTATAATTCACCTACGTCCTTGATCACGCGCTGTGTGTATTTGTGTGTGTGTGTGTATATTTGTGTGTGTGTATGTGTGTATTTGTGTGTGTGTGTGTGTGTGTGTGTGTGTGTGTGTGTGTGTGTGTGTGTGTGTGTGTGTGTGTGTGTGTGTGTGTGTGTGTGTGTGTGTATGCGTGCCATTATTTTCGTGTCAGCCTCGTAAGTCGATTCCTTGCATTCTTTCATGGCCGTCCTCGCCGTCTCGACACACCTCCCCTCTCCCTCCAACAATCGTCCTCTACCTAACTGGAACCGTATCTCATCGTTTTTATCTTCTACTTGACCCATTTCCCCTCGCGCCGCTTCCCCTTCCGTCCGCTTCCCTCACATCACCCTGTTCGTCTTTCTTGAAGGAAGTTCTCGCCAAATGCTCGTTCATCATGTTTTCACAATGGGAGGAGACAAAGGACCGGATGACACCCATGACACCCTTCCCTCGACCGTCTCCAGCCTCCGTCCCTCCCAGTCACCCTGAGGAGGATTGAGGGAAGAAAGGAAATACTTGAAAAGACAAAACTCGTTCTCAACTAAACTTTTCGAGGCTGCTTTTTATCCTGTTCATTCATTCCCGGGACAGCGTCGGGTTTTGGCGCCCCGAGAGAGGACCATGGATCGTGTCGGTGGCCGGAAAAGCGTGACGGTGAATGCAGAAGGTCTTTATCTGACACAAGTGGGAAAAGAAATACCAGTTGTATACGAGTATCAAAAATTCCACAATGTAATATCGCTTTTATCTTGACGCGTTTCTCGACAGTAAGCTGTGAATACCTTCCAAGTGAAGTCTTGCCTTTGAGCTACTACCATGTATTCAGTTTCTTTCTTTTATTATTCTGTTTTTGTTTATGAATGGTAATGTGAATGGTAACCCTCTTGGTCACACACACACACACACACACACACACACACACACACACACACACACACACACACACACACACACACACACACACACACACACACACACACACACACACACACACACACACACACACACACACACACACACACACACACACACACACACACACACACACACACACACACACACACACACACACACACACACACACACACACACACACACACACACACACACACACACACACACACACACACACACACACACACACACACACACACACACACACACACACACACACACACACACACACACACACACACACACACACTGTTCTTCGTATCGCCGTGACATTGGATATTCTCTTGGGTCTATAGGCCGAAACTTTTTTTCTAGAATTATATCCTTGAAAACCTTAGGCCTAGGAACCCCCCTAGTCCACGTCCCGTTAACCAAGTGACAGGGAGACGGGGTTGTGTCTGACTTGATTACCTGGCAGTAGAGGAATTGTTGGTACGAGTAAAAACTTGTACTAAGTCAATTTTTTAGTTATTCATTGTTGCAGAAGGTGTTGCGTTTTTTCGTTGCTGGAATCAGGTTGCATTGACACTGATTTTTTCCTTCAAATCTCTCTCTCTTTCTCTCTCTCTCTCTCTCTCTCTCTCTCTCTCTCTCTCTCTCTCTCTCTCTCTCTCTCTCTCTCTCTCTCTCTCTCTCTCTCTCTCTCTCTCTCTCTCTCTCTCTCTCTCTCTCTCTCTCTCTCTCTCTCTCTCTCTCTCTCTCTCTCTTATTTTTTAGGCTATGTAGAATATGTGCATTTTTATACACAGTTTTTTTAGGGAAGAAAAATTAAAGGCAAGAGAACTGTTTCACAAAGGGGAACAAAACATGAAGAAGAAATTTTTTTTACTCCTCATTGTTCTAGTTGATAGTTTGCCTTTGTTCTCTTTCTTATTTGTATTTGCAAGCTTTATGTTTTATATATTTTCGTTTGTTATTTCCTTTTCTTTTCTTTACTTCATATTGTTTTCCAGTTGTGGTATCCTTCATGCAATACTATTTTTTACTTCCTTTTTTATGCTCTATTTGCAGCGAACATTTTCTTTTTACACAATATATGTTTTGTTTCGCTTTCTCTTTTTCTTCTACTCGACTTGGTATTTCTTTTCTCCTTTTTTTTTTCTCTCTCTATGATATTCCTTTCGAGTTTGTCAGGCGAGGTAGGTGAGCTGAAAAAAATATACAATGGGAAAGCAAGGTCATATAGTGTGTAGTCTTTGATCCTTCACGTATCGTCTGCACTCCCACCTATACCACTACTTCCTCGGTCCCTCTGTAAAATCCTGTTATCATGCACACTACTCCTCTTGCTGCCTTCATTCGCATCAACGAGTATTAATATTTTTACCAATGGACTCGTTTTATATTCCTGGAGACGATGAAATTTCCACCATACCCTAGTACATCTCTAACGTAAATTACATGTATAGCCTACACTAATCGATCAACGTGTGTTTAGCCATACGAACCCATTAATCCATTGCCTCATAAAACCTAGAAATCGAATAAGAAATCGTCCCTCCGCCAGCCTCACTAAAAACAAAATATAAAAAATCCTTTCTCTAAAAAAAACCGCTGAAAAAAAAAGATTCAGCAACTTCACTCAGCCTCTTTTCAACTTTCTAAACTCTTACATTGTCTCAAGTAGCATTCCCACTATGCTTAAACTTTATTTCAACTTGCACCATCTACCTCCTAATTGAGTTAACGAGCCTCCGCCAGCCTGCACTCACCTCTTCATCGACCGAGGACTCTTAAATTGGCCCCCAAAAATGTCCCGTCAAGTTGGTGTTCCATGTTTTACTGCTGCGTATTAATTAAGTTTTAAGATTAATTATACGAGAGCTCATCAAGACAGCTGGAGATCAAGGTGAAGAGAAGGGAGAGAGGGAGAGGTATCCATGGTGGGGGAGGAACAAGAGGAGGTGAGGCGTGCGAGAATCTTGTCGAAAGAAAAAATAACAGGATGGATGATATGGATGCAGGTTGCTTGCTGAGATTCTTGACTCTTCCATGAAACAGCTTGATGTTCCTGACGTGTGTGTGTGAGTGTGTGTCTTTGGTAATGGAAAAAGATCACGGAACGGCTATAAACATTTCTTAATGCAAAAAGGTCCTTTACTTCAGTGATCATCTTAACTCGAGGTGTTCCCTTGATAATTAATGTTTCCCCCATATAAAATATAAAATGTTTAAGTTGTAGAAATGTGCAATGAAAGAGGAATTCATACTGCTCTAAAGATGACTAGTCAAAAAGGAATATTGGAAAAGTGTTGAATGTTACTTTAGTATTATAAACAGAATAATATATTTTTTTGTCGATCATGGCGAAAGATGTGCATAGAACAATTAGAAAACAGTTATCATGAAAAGAAAGTATTGGAGGATAACAATGGTCAACACGAAGGCAAGGTGTGGTATACCTATAAAGTCCTAGATGATTAATAAAAATGAAGAGATGAACATACTGTATATTAGTTATATAATGCGTACACGTATTGGTGTTGTGCAGGCTCCCACTTGGTATGAGAGGCGTACTCTTACATCATTAAGGGCTAGACGAGACCTCTGCAAAGTTCCTGCATGTAGGAAAGCGAAAAATGCTGACGGAGACAATACATAACCTCATACTTTGCTGAAATAGATCTAGCAACAATAGGTACGAACAAAACTCCCAGATTAGCTTCTTGGTGAAGAGCAGAACAAATATATTATATGCAGAGGAGGGATTTAGTGTAATTACCTGAGAAAATTACGTCCACTTGGATCTTTATTTGAAATATTAAGGAATCTAAAGCTACTAATTATCCTTCCTGAAGTGCAGACTGAAAAAAAAGTATATATATATATATATTTTATATATATATATATATATAGAGAGAGAGAGAGAGAGAGAAGAGAGAGAGAGAGAGAGAGAGAGAGAGAGAGAGAGAGAGAGAGAGAGAGAGAGAGAGAGAGAGAGAGAGAGAGAGAGAGGAGAGAGAAGAGAGAGAGAGAGAGATGAGTACGGTTAAAGTAATTAGAGTGTATATAGCAGGTTTGGTTTGGCAAGTAAAGATGAAAGAATGAAATTTGGGGAGGTTGAGAGGGTAAAGCGCAGCACTCTTGAGGTGATTTAAAGAAAGAATGGCAGAAAGTGAGATGACTAAGAGAGTATGTATGGGTGTAACTACGGAGATGCGGTGGATAGGTGAGGACTACGCTTAGAAAAATGGGAAGACAGTGGTAAAATATGTGATAAAACGGACAAGAGAAGAATGAGAGGATAAGAACATGCAAGGAGGGAACACAAGGACAGAAATAAGTGTTGAGATTCTTCTGTCGCGGCCATCCATGTTATTACTATTAAATCATTATGACCTGTAGTACTATCATTATGACTTGTAGTACTATCATTATGACCTGTAGTACTATCATTATGACCTGTAGTACTATCATTATGACTGTATACATCATATGGACTGTAGGACTATCATTATGACTTGTAGTACTATCATTATGACTTGTAGTACTATCATTATGACCTGTAGTACTATCATTATGACCTGTAGTACTATCATTATGACCTGTAGTACTATCATTATGACCTGTAGTACTATCATTATGACCTGTAGTACTATCATTATGACTTGTAGTACTATCATTATGACCTGTAGTACTATCATTATGACCTGTAGTACTATCATTATAAACTGTAATTATTTAGGGATGTCAAGTTGAATCGTCTGAGTCAAGCAACATATCATCAAAAGGGAATCTGTTCATTAGTGAAATAACAGTGTAAAGGAGGACTGAAGAATGGTTATCACGCGTCATCTTGACACCACCAAAGCAGAGCAGAAAGATAAAGTTAATGAAGGCGAGGACTCTTAAGAGGGAAGACAAGAGGTGAAGGAGGTAGATAATGAAGTTAAGAAAAGAGAGCTATAAAGAAAGAGAATCTCAACAGGAAATTGTGAAAGAGATTAAGAAGAAAGATTAAGTGCAAAGAGGTACCGAGGGGATGATATTAAAGCTGTAGTAAATGAGGACGTTAATACTGAAAAAGGCAGATGGAGAGAGGCAGAAAAGAAGTATCATGGTAATATCAACAGTCATTTAGAGAATAAAATATGTCAAAAGAAAGCCAAAGGAAAATGCATACGTATAAACAAATTTATGTAAGAGAGTTAATGACATCAATATGGAAAGAAAAGGAGAGAAGTTAAGATAAAGTGTATCGAAGAAAATTGTAAAGAAAGATAACCTGTACGAGCATAGCATATATAATAACCTTTAACTCATATTTTATCTTGTACGTCTGACTTGATGATACAGTTAAGTCTTCAAACGAAAGGGATTAATTAGTTAGTGCGGAGACGCGTATGATTGCACTAAAGAAAGAAAAACTTGGTTAATCGTTCAAGATTTAGAGAAGAGTTAGGGATTAGTAAGGAGAGAGAGAGAGAGAGAGAGAGAGAGAGAGAGAGAGAGAGAGAGAGAGAGAGAGAGAGAGAGAGAGAGAGAGAGAGAGAGAGAGAGAGAGAGAGAGAGAAACAAATGCACACACATTATATACGTACACACTCACATACACACATAATGTCCTCGCATCCCCCCCCCCCCACCGTCCATACCGTCCCTTACCCAGGCATGCATAATCATTACCTGTACCCGTGCACCTCATCATCGCGGAGGGGGAAGGGGAGGAGGAGAGGAGGGGAAGGAAGAGTAGGGAGGGGGAATGAGAAGGGAATGAAGGGGCGGCTCGCACTCCCACAAAGTCCACGTGATAAATTTATTGGTGGTAAGGGTCGCGGCGGCACCGTATGAATCTGTCCTGTGTTATTACCAGACCAAATGTGTGTGTGTGTGTGTGTGTGTGTAGCTGTGTGTGTGTGTGTGTGTGTGTGTGTGTGTGTGTGTGTGTGTGTGTGTGTGTGTGTGTGTGTGTGTGTGTGTGTGTGTTAAAACCATAAGCTCTTCCAAGTATATAATAGCTTTCCAATAAGTCCTCTTTAGTACAATTATAATGAAATACATATATGAAAACCAATTCCCAAGCTAAGAAATATTCAAGCCATGGACCTTCGACACGTTAATTGATAGAACCACGTAATATGAGAACAGTCAACTCAGTAATGCATTCAGTGTTCATCTCGTTACGTAACACATTAACAGGCGTGCATGTATTACAAGTCTCATGCAGAATGTTTAAGTAAGCGGCGCATCAATGATCAGACTACAGAATGACTTAAGTTGAATCAAGTCTAGATAGAACACCGTAGAGTACCAGCTATTCTAGTCATCATATTTCAACAGTATCTTCAGAAATCGTATCTTGGGAGATCAATAATGGGATAAACTTGCACTTATAAACCAATTATTATTCACAAACAATCAGGTAGGTGTGGTATAAGAACTCTTAAGCCTTACTCATAAATCGGTCGGTAACTACGAAGTACATATAAACTCTTTCTGTGAGATTGCAACCCCAGTGCATGGTAAAAAAAATTATAGGGAAACACACACACACACACACACACACACACACACACACACACACACACACACACACACACACACACACACACACACACACACACACACACACACACACACTGTCACACACACACGTTATGGTGATGACAGTGATGAGTGACAGTGCGTATATAGTCTGAGGCGTAAAACGAGCAAAACTGTTGTTATGCAATGTGTAGTGAAACATTCCACGCAAAATAACGTCACATGTAGCCTACGCTCAATGTTGGAATAAATGCTTACGTAAATATACGTGAATATGCTCACTTTTATGCAATAAGGACTCTGTAAATATTTTGTTCGCAATGTTCATAGAGACACGTGCAATATTTGATAATTTTGTATATACATTGTATCAGCCATGCCTATACATCAATGGCTAATACCACCTTTTATACGCAAAAATATGATAAATAATATAAGATAAAGATAAATAAAAATACCAGGAAATGTCCAGCTTTGTACAATAAAAATATCACTGTAAATAGTCATGGATGGAGGTGACCTTTAAAAGTAAGAAGATTAAAATTTAATGACAAGTTAAAGAAAAAAAACCAAGGGAAAGGAGTGTTGTCATCCCTCACATTTTTGCAATCAGTAAAAGGAGTTCATTCACCTTCAAAACAAAACCCACCCACCCACCCACCCACCCACCCACCCACCCACCCACCCACCCACCCACCCACCCACCCACCGCACATGTTTACATGTGCGGTAAGAGAAACTTACGTACACGCCGCTACTGTTAATTAACTTCATAAAATATATATTTCACCAACTTCATAGCCGATCGCAACGTTTCTGTTGATGTTTTTGATGAGTATACGGGCAAATTCGCATTATAGACTATTTATAGTCGTACAAAGGCAACGAAGTTTGAAGGAACACTGTTACCAATACACCTCTGCGTGAGACCTCAACCAACCCTGCCTTTCTGTCCACTCTCGGTAACGATTTGAAGGTTCTGCCGCGACCTAACCTTCGTCGGTACGTCGTCGTTCGTCGCTCTACCGCCTTGACTCGGTACAAGCCACATAACCCCCCCCCCCCCCCACACACACACAACTACATACACACAACCCCACACACACAAAAGCTAGAAAAATACAACTACTGTAGATGAATACACACACAACCCCCCCCCCCCACACACACACACATACACAACACGTATTCAAAAGGGGTAAACAAAAAGAAACGCATATTGCATTCTCTCGTGCGGAAGTTATGCAACAGGCACCGTTTTCTTTCTCCACAGGTACGACACGCGGCACGGGGACTTCATGGAAGGCGAGAGGTGGGTGGATGAGAACGTCCTGGAAAAGAGGTCCTACTTCATCGCCTCCTCGGATCCGCCCAAGCTGGTCCTGGAGCCGGTACACGCGAGCGACCAGGGCGTGTACACCTGCAGGGTAGACTACCGCATCTCGTCTTCCACTACTGTGATCGTCAACCTCACAGTCATCAGTAAGTGTTTTGACGTTCAATTCACTAATCATAATATCTAAATAATCTAAACAATTCCCCTAATCATAGACAATAGGTTTTTTTTTTTGTGTGTGTGAGTGTGTTTAGGTGTGTGTGTGTGTGTGGGTGGGTGGGTGGGTGTGTGTTTGTTGTGTGTGGGTGGGTGGGTGGGTGGGTGTGTGTGTGGGTGGGTGGGTGGGTGTGTGTTTGTTGTGTGTGTGTGGGTGGGTGGGTGGGTCGGTGGGTGTGTGTTTGTTGTGTGTGCGTGTGGGTGGGTGGGTGGGTGGTGTGTGTGTTTGTTGTGTGTGTGTGTGTGTGTGTGTGTGTGTGGGTGGGTGGGTGTGGGTGTGGATGTGTGTGTATCATTACTTGTTCTTCACTATTTTCACAATTTTATTCCTCTGCTCACATAATACTCACAATAATATTCCACTTGCCGTACCACCGACTGCAGCTTCCTGTGTTATATAATTATTAGCCGGTACGCAGAGGATTTTTTACTGCCTCTATCCCTTTAATTCCCTTTTTTCCGATGATTTTTTTATCTTATGTGTGTGTGTGTGGGTGTAAGTGTGTATGTGTGGGTGTATGTGTGTGTGTGTGTGTGTGTGTGTGTGTGTGTGTGTGTGTGTGGGTGTGAGTGTGTATGTGTGGGTGTATGTGTGTCGTGTTCTTTACTCTTTTCACAATTTTATTCATGTGCTCACGCGCCTCGTTTAGCAACCGTTTGAAAATATACAGTAAAAGTCTTTTGATGTAATGCCTTGCAGGGTTAGTAAGGGGTGGATAAGGGTGGGGGGGTAGGAGGATGAAGAGGAGGAGGAGGAGGGAAAGATTAGAAGACAAAGAAGACTAAGAGGAATACAAGGGATAAGCAAACAGTCCCAGTAACTGTTGGTGCAAACGACACTAATTGCAGAAACCACAATAATTAATGCGGGACCGATAAGAACGAATAAAGATAAGAATTAGACGGAGGGGAAGGAGGAAAAGGGGAAAATAAGAAAAATAGTAGGACGAAGAAAAATTAAGATACCACAAAAAGAACATCTATCAGGAGATTTCAAAGCGTAAGACTACAATAATTAAACAAACTTTTTACATCAAAAGAAAGTGTGAAGTGTGTGATGCAAACGCGAACACCCAGAGCCTTTGTTTACTGGAGGAAGAGAATAGGAGGAGGAGGAGGAATAATTAGTAAAGAAAAGGCACGGGAAGGAGGAGGAGGAGGAGGAGGAGGAGGAGGAGGAGGAGGAGGAGGAGGAGGAGGAGGAGGAGGAGGAGGAGGAGGAGGAGGAGGAGGAGGAGGACACAACGGCAGCGACAACCAAGAGGAGGAAGATGAGGGATAAAACGAAAATTAGAAGAAGGAAGAAAATGAAGGATAGAACGAAAATTAGGAGAAGACTGAAGACCAGAGGGAGGTGCACGAAGGCGAGGAAGAGGAAGAGGCGAAGGAAAACTCATCAATCACCCACGTCGTTTCAGGGAGGAGGAGAGGAGGAAGGGAGAGGAGAGACACGGCCATAAACCATGGGAGCAGGGAGGTTGGGGGGTTGGCGGCATGTTTCTCACGCTGATTAATTAGGATAACGTTAAACCTAGATGTAATTCTGGTTTTATATGTTTTGTGTGTGTGTAAATGTCTATGTTAGTGTGGGTGTATCGGAGGGGGTTTTGTGTGTGTGTGTAAGTGTGTGATCATCTAATTAGACGTTAATAACCCTCGTCTGTTTCG
>JACEEZ010008257.1:465000-472500 GCA_016584305.1 Chionoecetes opilio | reverse complement strand
CATCACCTGGCTAGAGGGGGACCGCCGCCTTCCCCTCGTCAGTGCCAACTCCACGCTCGACCCCGTCAGCGGTACGTCTGTGTCTGTGTCTGTGTCTGTCACTGTCTGAGTTAATCTGTGGCTGTTTATTTACGTCTTCATGCACACATGTATTTCCTACGACTTAAATATTTTCAAGAGAAGAGTGACAAGACACGTCCCGATCTAAATTGGCCCTACCCCCTTTCTTTATTTTCTTACTGTCTTCTTTATAGAGACTTAGCGGGCTTTTTGTTATATCTTCTTTCTTGCGCCATTGGCCAGTCCTTTGTGATGTAAAAAAAAAAAAAAAAAAAAAATAGTAAGTTGCTTCAGGAATTAATTTAGCCGTATACAGATTTCGGGCAGTACATGCATGTCCTATAACCGTGTGCACTCGTTTTTCTTTTTTTTCCAGGCACGTTCACAGCGGAGGCCACCGTGTCTGTGCTGGCCACGCGGGAGCTCCTTGATGC
The DNA here is from genome assembly GCA_016584305.1 of Chionoecetes opilio. Classification (NCBI taxonomy): domain Eukaryota; kingdom Metazoa; phylum Arthropoda; class Malacostraca; order Decapoda; family Majidae; genus Chionoecetes; species Chionoecetes opilio. The sequence goes on along the minus strand of JACEEZ010008257.1, from coordinate 472,006 downwards.
CTCCTTCACCTGCTACGCCCACACGCCCAGACACGCCCGCGTGGAGGGAACATCCATGCCTCAGGGGCGTACCTCCACTGTGGCCCTAAATATCACACGTAAGTTGCATAAGGCGGCATGATGCTTTTCTTTGCTCTTGGAGATAATCATGAAGTAAGGGTGACTTTATAATGAGTTCTTGATTAATGAACAGGCTTAATGAAAATATAGCTTGTGCCTTTTTTTTATGACGAGTCGTATGAGTGATGTGTGTATGTGTGTGTGTGTGTGTGTGTGTGTGTGTGTGTGTGTGTGTGTGTGTGTGTGTGTGTACATTGGCATGTCGGAACACATCACATTAGAATGTTTTGTATTATGTAGTTGATCACCCAAACGTTATAATTTTCCTGTCATTCCCTCTGCCGTGTGTCACAGTGCCACCACAAAATGTCAGAATCTTGGCTTCCCAAAACGCCGTGACGGAGGGCACGCTGCTGCGGCTGGTGTGCCGCGCCTACGGGTCCCACCCACCCGCCCGCCTGCAGTGGTTGCGCGGCGACTCCCTCCTCCAGGACGTCACTTACTCAGTGAGTACGCCAATTATAACGTCGTGTATCTCATCCACTCACTTCAGAACACAGAACAAACTACCTAACAGTCATACAGGAATAGATTTTATGTACGTATATTATTTAGGTCAGTGGTTCTTAACCTGGGGGACGCGCCCCCTTAGAGGGGTGTGGGTATTTACCTAGGGGGGCGTAAGGTAAGAGAGGAAAAGAAAGAATGGTCAAGTAATTAACTAGAAGTTCGGCCTTCGCTTTAACATGAAGCTCACTCGCGAAGGTGAGCGAAGAAAGTCGCTACAGGAAAGAAAGTGTGAGTGAAAAACTCTGCGGTGACGCCTTGTCAGGCTTCACTAACTCCCTAGACTGGACTACGGCCGCCGTGATCTAACTGAATTTGCTGGGTATATGCAAGGGTGTTAATGAATAATTATGTGCACAATATTAGTGTTAAAAACACGCATATGTTTTTCTGTTTTTCTTTCTGATTCAGGATTATTTTGATATAGCTTGGTTGAAGAAGTGAAAGAGGGGTCATGGAGGCAAGGACCAACTACTAAAGGGGGCGTGGTGGTAAAATGGTTATGAAACACTGATTTAGGTCTTGTACATTTATTTAACATTTTCGCTTAACTTACATACACTGATATTGATTTTCACTCAACAGAAAACGCCCTCGTAGACAGCTTACATTACATTACACTTACCAGAAAGAAAACTGAGCCTCTTATCCCAGCTAGTCTCGTAACGATAAATAAATCTCACTCGTTCTGTGTGCGAAAACACACACACACACACACACACACACACACACACACACACACACACACACACACACACACACACACACATACACACACACACACACACACACACACACACACACACACACACACACACACACACACACACACATACACACGACATCAATCAGACAGACCCATCACTCATATTACCACGAGCCATAAATCCCTCTACCCTCCCACGTTCCCCTAATCTCATCTGGGCTATTAGAGCTTTTCACCTCTAAAACCAACATCACATCCTCAACTTTCACACAGCTCGTTCCATCGTTCTCATTCTCTTTCTCGTCTCATTCTAACTCTACTCACAACACTTTACAGCCTCCTAACCCTCACAAAACACACCTGTAAGCCCCACACCTGCACACAAACCGGACCTTTAACACCATCTTATGATCCTCCTTCTTTTGATCCTCCTCTCTCCAGATCGAAGATGGAGGAAATATAACGACAGCGACGATGAGGATCTTAGTGAACAGACTACACGACGGTGCTTCCCTCGCGTGCACGGCCTCCAACCCAGCGCTCTCCGTCCCTCCCCTCAGCGACACCACCACCCTCACCGTCTACTGTGAGTATACATAGCGAGGGCTTTGTACATAGAGCCTGAGAAGGGGTGAAGAGGAAGGGAACATACTATACTAAGCCTGGCACCTCATATTTACCTTTTGTATAGCTTAATGTCTCTTTGTAATAGCTCATTGACAGTCATCCCATACATTGTTTCTTGTTCATCTCGTGTGTGTGTGTGGTGTGTGTGTGTGTGTGTGTGTGTGTGTGTGTGTGTGTGTGTGTGTGTGTGTGTGTGTGTGTTGTGTGTGTGTGTGTGTGTGAAAAATGCCATAATGTCATATGTGGCCATGTATACCTAGTCTTCTCGATGATAACCTCCACAAGGAGCATCGTCGTCGCAGTGTCGCTTTCACATAATAGTGCGTCCCTTTGAAGGTCGGCTGTTTCGCCATCCCGTGTCATCGAGCAGCTGATGAGGTATATAAATGCTAATAAGGGAGACAAGACCACCGTGTCGCGTCTCGTGGTGCTTTTCATGCTCCTTGTTGTCCTTGAGTGCTGATTGACTTCCACCTCTCATTCAAACACCTCGTTAAGGACTGACTCATGTTGCATCGTTATGTATTCTTCGCAAACATTTTTTTTAAGTTTTTGTTATTGAGAGGAAGCGAGGAAGGGGCATGCATAAATGGCGTGGTTCAACACACTTTTCAATGTTAAGTTCCTGAGGTGTTATTTGCGATTGTCAACAGATTTCTCCTCTACCAAGTACCAACCCATCTCGACACACAAAAAAGTGTATCGTTATTGATATTAAGGTATCAATGAATGGATAATTGAATAATAGAAACAGTTTATGAGTAATTTTATTTAGTATCTTTTGTGCATCTGAAGTGTTTGTAATGTTTTATGGATACGAGGGGATGTTGTTATAGATGGCAGCCTGTAAACTATTATGATGTAATATTATGTGGCGTAATATTATGTCACAACCTGCATGCGACGTATAATGTGCCGCTATTTATTTCCTCATGTATTAGAGCGGACGAGATTATATTATTCATGAACGCGCTCAGCTAACGTATGTCATTCAGTACAAAAGAAAAACAAAATATAACACACCTAAAACATAGAAGACGAATGTTTTCAGTACGTTTGAAGGTCTTACATAGTCTGAATGCTTCCTTATTTTCTTATGTTCTTATGTCCATATAGTCTGAATGTGATACGTTAACCCAAATATAATATATATCTGCCTGGTGTACAACTAACGAGTTTATTTTGTTCTGTCTTCCAAGAATATATTTGCTGACTCAGAAATCATAGCGTGGGGATCACTGTCTTTGAAGTACACTCAAGGCTCTGTTTTTCTTCCTCTTTACCCCCGCAGATTAGTTTTCAAGGTCACTGGGTCTAAGCTCTTCATCGTTGCCTCCCACCTCGGCTCGTGTTTGTTGATGATGCGAGATAACTTTACCGCTCCAACACCCACATGTGCACGGGACAAACCGGATTCTATTTATGTTGCCTCTCTCTCTCTCTCTCTCTCTCTCTCTCTCTCTCTCTCTCTCTCTCTCTCTCTCTCTCTCTCTCTCTCTCTCTCTCTCTCTCTCTCTCTCTCTCTCTCTCTCTCTCTCTCTCTCATGAAAGATTAAACTACCCTTTACATCCTTACAGGTTAAAAAAAACACCTCATTTTATATTCATACGCCATTGTAGATTAAATAAGAAATACCTATATCAGTTTTCTTTCGGTGCTAAGATATTTATTACTATATTCAATTTATATGTGTTTTAACCTTTTTTGTTATATAGATGAACGTGTGTGTGTGTGTGTGTGTGTGTATGTGTGTAGAGGGAGAGAGGCAGGAAGGTCATAGAGAGGGAAGGAATAAGAGGTAGTGGGGAAATAGAAATGAAGTGTACATTTTCTTACCATTTTCATGCCTATTTTGGAAAACTTAAAATATAGGTTTGCTAGGAGAGAGTACATACTTCTCTCTTATCCGTAAATCATCGTTATTTCAAAGGTTGGTATGAAACACGGAGTCACGGTCATGTTGATTCCTGTCTTTTGAGAACCACAAGGAGATACGTAATGAGAGAGAGAGAGAGAGAGGAGAGAGAGAGAGAGAGAGAGAGAAGAGAGAGAGAGAGAGAGAGAGAGAGAGAGAGAGAGAGAGAGAGAGAGAAGAAAATAGCATGCCTTTGGGAACTCCGGTCTTCCATACAAGACTTCCTTATGAATATTCAATTTTTTTTATATTTTATTCATCTCGTCATTATGAAACCGAGAGACAAGAACAGGTTAAGAGAGAGAGAGAGAGAGAGAGAGAGAGAGAGAGAGAGAGAGAGAGAGAGAGAGAGAGAGAGAGAGAGAGAGAGAGAGAGAGAGAGAGAGAGAGAGAGAGAGATATCCCAGCCCAACACAAACAATCCATATAGATGTTGGGCTGAGAACGGAGATTCGCACCCGGGAGATTCTCTGTCAACTTGAAGGGAAATATTTCATCGCACAACGACCCTAAGCATTGATTTGTTGGGTGTTTCGTGGGCGAGGGGTGGAAGCAGGTGTGTGGAGGAAGGAGGGAAGGAGAGGTGGAGGTAATGGTATGGTAGGAGAGAGGAGAGAAATGGAAATATGTTTGTGGTGTACGAACGGTAATTGGGAGAGAGAGAGAGCTGAAAATGTGTTTGTGGTGTACGAAGGGAATTGAGAGAGAGAGAGAGAGAGAGAGAAGAGGAGAGAGAGAGAGAGAGAGAGAGGAGAGAGAGAGAGAGAGAGAGAGAAGAGAGAGAGAGAGAGGAGAGAGAGGAGAGAGAGACGTGTAGTTGTGTGGTTATGGCAAGGAGTGACAGGTACAGACAACAAGAGAAGAAATAAGGAAAAGGGAGAAGGGTATACAGAGGATAAAGATCCAGCAGAGCAGAGAAAAGTAGGCACGTGTCTTTGAAGGTTGGAAGGGGAAGAGTGAGAGAGGGAAGTAAAGAGGAGGCGCTGGAAGTGTTAATTGGATCCTTGCCTCTCGTTCTCCTTAACCACCGGGGTGTCCTGAAGCCTCTCACCGAATTACTCGTCCCGCTGGTCGCCCATCGTTAGCTTGCCCCCCCCCCCCCCCCAATCTCTCCCTCCCATCCCCCCATCACTCCCTCCCATCCCCCCATCTCTCCCTCCCAGCCCGCCATCACTCCCATCACTCCCTCCCATCCCCCCATCACTCCCGCCCAGTCTCCCATCCCTCCATCACTCCCTCCCAGCCTCCCATCCTCTCATGACTATCCTCCCATCCTCCCATCACTCCCTCCCAGCCTCCCAACCTCTCATAACTCCCTGCCACCCCCCATCCCTCCCTCTCATCCCCCCATCCCTCCCTCCCATCCCCCCATCACTCCTATCCCTTCCATCACTTCCTCCCATCCCCCCATCACTCCTATCCCCCCATCACTCCCTCCCATCCCCCCATCACTCACTCCCATCCCCCATCCACCACTTGACGCTCATTCACCCCGCTCTCATTTGCCGCCCATCTAGCCACTGTCCCTCATTTCTGGGAACGGTCTGTCGCTCATTTATACTTTATCGTACGGCTCGTAATTTTTTCCCCCCGATGCTTGATGTCATTCCCACAATCTGTCTATGCACCGCTCAACAACTCGACACTTTCATCTATCTCCACTGATTACCCATCATTATGAGCCCTGTGGGAGGTGATGGTGGGGTGTAGTGGGTGGAGTGGTGGGGTGGTGGGCGGTGGGTAGTGGCTAGCATTTCGGGATATTAGGAATGAAGACGGTAAAAATGACACGTCACACCTCAACAACAATTCTTAAATTCTCAATTCAACAAAGAGCTTAGATTCTTTTAAAGGTTACAGCTGCCAACGACATTGTTTTAAAATCGAACTGTTTCTTGAGTCCGAGATTGCTTCTAGGTATTCATGTTTTCATCTGTGGCGTCGTTCCACGAAAACGTGGACGGATTGCATGAAATCGATAATAACAACTTATGGAGGTAATACCGGGAAGTTCTGTTTCTCGTAACTCTAGAAGGTGGCATTTGAATGACTATATTTCTAGACACACCGTTACTGTGGAACTCACATTTTTTCTTGTTATACTGTGACTTCCTTCTCTTTTGAGGTAGGGCAGATTTCATATCCTTTTTATAAATATATATATATATATATATATGTATATATATATATATATATATATATATATATATATATTATATATAATAATATATATATATATATATATATATATATATATATATATATATATATATATCAGAATAACTCCACCTTTTAAATATAATCATCATTAATATTTGTTAAGTTTTCATTTGTAAGCCACAAGTGTTGTGCAAAATATATACCACATTTTATTTCTTTAAAATGCATGAAAGCAAACCATTCCGACGCTCAAAAAAAATAATTCTTTGTTCCGTGCCTCTTGGACCATAAGTAAAGATAAAGTCTTCTCGTGTGTTTACAAATCTTTAGAAACGTACGAATCGTTCATATTTCATGTTTATATTTACCGAAATTAAATGTCTTTTTTTACTCATTCCTTGCGCAAAATGCAGGTTTAAAAAGTATATTAGATTTCGACTTGCAACGTTCTTCTGTAAAAGTGTTTCTCCTGCCGATGATAGAAAATCCTCGAAAATATAATCCTCGCTATTCTAGTGTTGTTCTTGACAGTCTCCTTTCATTTCACGCTCCAGTGCGCAACACAACAGTCCCTCACTTCTTGTATCCTCGTTGCAGACGCCCCCGTGGTCGGCCTGTCCCTGGGACGCTCTATGAAGGCAGATCTTATCAAGGAAGGAGACGACGCTTACTTCGAGTGCAGCATTGAAGCCAACCCGGCCTTTCACCGCGTGGACTGGCGGCACAACGTGAGTCTCTTTCCTGGGTCTGTTGCCTTCGGTGTTCTTTTCCTACCTCCTCCTCCTCTTCTATTTTTTCTCATCCTCATCTTATTCCTCCTTCCCCTGTTTCTCATCTTATTCCTCCTTCCCCTGTTTCTCATCTTATTCCTCCTTCCCCTGTTTCTCATCTTATTCCTCCTTCTCCTGTTTCTCATCTTATTCCTCCTTCTCCTGTTTCTCATCTTATTCCTCCTTCTCCTGTTTCACTT
>JACEEZ010008257.1:457500-460000 GCA_016584305.1 Chionoecetes opilio | reverse complement strand
GCAATAGTAGCGGTTTATATATAATATAGTAAATGAAGTGGAAGTAGTTGTAATAGTAAATATAAAAATTAGTAAATTTTTTTTTTTTAAAACCTACACACGCTATAGATTCCAACGTAAAAAAAAAAAAAAAATTTTTTTTTTAGTCGTGGTGGTTGTAAAGCATGTACGTATACTAAAATAAAATCGGTAATATTTAGCTCGGTGATGTAGATGAGTTCACCAGAATAGTAGAAAATATGTTGAACAAAGTAAAAAAAAAAAAAAAATAAAGTTTTAACATTGACAGACCTTACCATGGTGATGAGGTCATTTTTCAGGCGGGGTCATTAATTACTGCAAACAGAGATAGAGAGCGAGGCGTCAACCAGGCGTCAGCAGGCCGGGGTTTGGACGTTTATGTTTATTTAGTTTAATTGATTTATTGCTATGTTTCATTTGATCATGTTTGCTCTCTCTCTCTCTCTCTTCTCTCTCTCTCTCTTCTCTCTCTCTCTCTCTCTCTCTCTCTCTCCTCTCTCTCTCTCTCTCTCTCTCTCTCTCTCTCTCTCTCTCTCTCTCTCTCTCTCTCTCTCTCTCTCTCTCTCTCTCTCTCTCTCTCTCTCTCTCTCTCTCTCTCTCTCTCTCTCTCTCTCTCTCTCTCTCTCTCTCTCTCTCTCTCTCTCTCTCTCGTTGTTGTATTTTTCACTTTCCAATTATCATACATGTATATTAATTTAGTATCAATTTTATTGGTTCTTTAAATCGGGCAGCGCGTTAACATATCAGGTTTAGTGCGGTGCCCAAGCGACTGAATATCGTATACAAGGAAAGATATCGATGCCTAATGTCACCCTAATATTATTTTCATGATGGAATGCAACTTCGATCAATAACACTTTATCAGACTTTTGCTTCAAAGTATCTTTCTTTGTCTCTATCAATTTTTCGCATGCAATTATTGTTTTTGTTTTTATTTGTAATTATTTTCTCCCTGATTATCTTTGTAGAGAAATTCAGGAAACTTTTTGCGATGAATCGGGGGCCCATTAATATAAGAATCGATTTTTTCAACTCATCTTTTCCTATGCAGCTTGTTCCCCGTAAATAGCCAGACATACGCTAATTGCACCCTTGATTTCCCTTCGCCAACAGACATACCGGTGTGTGCTGGCGCCAGACACGAGAAAACACAAGGAGCGGCCCGAGGTTCAACAGCAGCCGTCAAGTGCATCGTGGAAGCCGAGCCCTCGCACGGCATCAGGTGGACGTGGTACAGGAAACGCGTGGACGGCAGCGAGGAGGAGATACCTGAGGAGGATGTCAGGAATAACGGTCTCTCCTCCAGTGTTCTTGTCACGCCTCACACTCCTGACGACTACGGACGCTTCCTCTGCCTTGCGACTAATAACGTGGGAAGTCAGGATACAGCTTGCGTGGTGACCCTTGTGCCTGCCGGGCCTCCTGACACTCCTACCAATTGCTCTGTCAATCCCGTTAAACAGTCTGGCCTTCCTGACACTACTGCCATCCTTGCAATCAATTGTATAGAGGGCTTTGACGGCGGCCTTCCTCAGAAGTTCTTGATGGAAGCATGGCAAGAGGGAGTCCTCAAGGCCAACGTGACGAGGTGAGTTTCCTCGCTGCCTGTTCATACTTCAGTGGTAAATGGATGTTTGAGTGATGTTAGACAGCCCCCCCCCCCCCCATACATACACACATACACACCTGACCTGATTTTCTACAACACACAAAGCATACCTCAGTTTAATCAGTATGTTGATTTTGTTTATCTTGAAAGTTTTCCAGTCATTAAGATTGCTTTCCTCACTAATCCTCATAACAAACTTTAAGGAAAAATATAACTTGATAAATGTTTACTGAACTAGTAGGCGAATAACAATCTCTCTCTCTCTCTCTCTCTCTCTCTCTCTCTCTCTCTCTCTCTCTCTCTCTCTCTCTTCTCTCTCTCTCTCTCTCTCTCTCTCTCTCCTCTCTCTCTCTCTCTCTCTCTCTCTCTCTCTCCTCTCTCTCTCTCTCTCTCTCTCTCTCTCTCTCCTTTTTTCTCTCTCTCTCTCTCTCTCTCTTCTCTCTCTCTCTCTCTCTCTCTCTCTCTCTCTTTTTGATATTGTATTTGGGTTTGTTGTATTGTTGTTAGTGAATGTCTTTCTTCTCGCAGCGACTTCCCTGAATGGGTGGTGAAAGACCTACAAACTGGCGTGAGCGTTACTGTCAATGTCGCCGCCTACAACGCCCGCGGAAGGAGCGAGTTTAGGACGATGGAGGTTCACACAACGAGCGCCCAGCACCACGCCGCCCCAGGTGAGACGCCGCCGTTGGTGGGTGAATGTGTCGAGGGAATGATATGAGGTCATAATGTCAGTGGGCGTGATCGGGAATGAGGTCACTGGCCATGAGGTATATTTACTGCAAATGACATTTTCTTAAAAGCGGGGAAATATTTTGGATCCAGGGAATGATGCCTAACGAATCAACCTTTATCCGAAATATGTATGAAAAA
>JACEEZ010008257.1:442500-452500 GCA_016584305.1 Chionoecetes opilio | reverse complement strand
ATACTTCACACGATTACAAAGTTTGATTGTTTCACAATGACTGTGTCGCCACTGGTGATAGTCTCCGCCACCTCATGAACATTAGGTGAGGCGAATCAGTTGTGAAACACGAACACTTAAGAGCTCAGATCACGGAGGGAGGAATTCTATCTATGTTTGGTGGCATGAGCGGGTGAGACTTGAGGTCGTGTGGGCTGTGTCCCTGCTGTTGTGAGCCTTCATGAACGGCCGGTGCTGACCGGTCTCGCGACCTCGCCGCTGTGCATTCATTTGGGAAGGTTGACATAGTGTTCTCGTGAAGTTCAGGGGTTCTGTGAACGACGTGCAAAAGCTCTTTTGCCATATATGACTCATGAACATCTCCGCTGGGAGTCGCAGGAAACTGATGATGCCCCCGACACGTTCTGGATGGGGTGGTTATTTCTGCCTGTTGGTTCACCCTCTGAAGCCCATCCGAAGTGGTCCCACTAGAATGTGGATAGATATCAGTCGCTCCTTGGACTGGGAAGCTCGGTGAGAATCTATGTGTCGGCGGAGAGGGCGTCACTGTGTCACGAGGGCTCAGGGACTGGCCAGAGGGAGGTAAATCCACGCACGAGAACAGCTGAGCGCATCGTTTATCACTTCTTCCGGTTGGTGTTTTGGGCGGCACCCGCGCCACCACCGGTGCAACAGCCAAGTTTTCTTCACCACTAAATGTTACTTGTTTGGCGCCTTTTTTAGAATCTCTCCGAACCAAGATCCCCCTGCTGCCCCCTCCTTCAGGCAAGCATTCCTTATCCCTCTCAGGCAATTGTTGTTGAGAACTGATAAACATTACATGGTCGTGGTTTATGTTTTGTGGCAAAGTCGGGTCTTCTGACTGTCTGATTATATTATTTGAAGTAATATGGGGAAAATAATTGACCGGAGACCCGAAGGAAACAAAATTTACGCCCGTGTTTTCTTTTGGCCTATATTGTGGTGACTGGTGCGACGGAAGAGCCACTGGGCAGGAAACAGGTGTGGCTGTTGGTTGTTTAGGGTGATCATTATCTGACACTGACATCATTTCTAAATGAGATAATTGTTCTGGCTCCCTGAAGGACGGAGGCGGTTGAATTTCTATAGTGGATAACATTGGCTCCACTTCCCCGTTTGGAGCGGAAGGAGGTTGCAGTTCTCTAAGAGATACGTGGGGTTCCATGGGATAGAGTGACTGGTCAGCCACAGTTTCGTTTCTGTCAGAAATGGATACCTGCTTCGGACATGATCCGGGCAGTACATTGGAAGAATCTGGCTGGAGGTGAGCATTTTCAAAGCCAAGCTGCGAATGAACAGCATCTGTCTTTCCTGTAGTATGAGAATCGGAACAAGACGGATCACGGGACACCGCGTTGTGCCCCTGAGGGTTAGGCTGATGAATTATTGATTCCTGGTAATATGGTCGAGGTTGGAGCTCCGTGCATGTGGCCTGCACCAGGGGCCTTGTGGTAAGAGAGCGAGGCTGCAACTCTCTACAGGGTGAATGAGATAGTGACTGTGAGACAGGCGTCTGCGGCGAATGCTGTGTTCCCTCCACGAACGGCATTCGTTGAATGGCTGGGGAGAGTCTGCCGAAGATAGGTGTGGTTTGTGATTCCCACGGAGATGAGCCTGATGATGAGGGTAGGAGGCGAAGTTCCTCAGTGGTGATCGAATGTAAGGTTCCCGAAGACTGCAGTGGAAGTCTAAGCTCCCCTGATGAGGATGCAAGCGGCCAGGTGCCCGTTGCTGGAATCAATCGGAGCTCTGTACCTGAATACGACAAGTGACGAACATCCGCGGATGACAGAAGTTGACTGAAGTCTGTAGAGAATATGAGTGGGTGTAATTCTTCAGCCGAGGCCGTTAGGTGCCGCAGTTCTCCTGAGGAGGATGGTTGAGACTGACGCGGGTTCCTAACTAGGTATGGGATGCGCTGAATCATGCCGTCTTGTGTCGTCACCACCTGAGACAGCTGACACGTGCGCAATTGTAGGTCTAGCGGCGATGATGAAAGTTGGTGAATCTGTCTCCTCGCCCGTGGGAGAGAATTGCAGTGCCGTGACGCGGGCGGCAGGGTGGAGGCTGCACGGCCAGCGGCGGTCAGGTCGGTGAAGGTAGAATCTGAGTCAGAATCGCCAGTCTCCTCACTGTCCCCGAAAGCACTGTTCTGCAGTGGTGCAAAAAAAGAAGAATTAATGTTCAATAAAAATATCTATCATGGTTAATAATGTGAGTGTATTATAGTATGCGGGCCTTTTTTCCCCGACCTTCGTCCGCCTCACCTGTCTGTGGAGGCAGAATCCACGGGAGAAAGACGTGTGCTTCCCTTGCTTGCCGGGGAGGGTGCGCGTGGCTGCCTGCCCTTGCTCCCGTTGCTGGTGCGTGGCGGCCTGGGCGGTGGTGAGCGTGGCCGTGGCGTCAGACTGCTGGGCGGGGTCCGAGCGGGGCAGCACGTCCAGACTGTCAGCGGGGCGGCGCAGGGAGGACACCACGTCGGGGTCGTAGGTGTCAGGGTCAGGCTCAGGCAGGGGTGTGGTGGGCGTCATTATGAGGGTGTGTACGTGCGTGGGCGGCGGTTGGCGCCAGGTGTGCTTGGCGACGATTACGCCCGTGATGAGAATGATGATCAGTACGCCGCCCACGCCCACGATGGCGCCCAGCAGGGGAGGCACCTGCAGGAAGGCCCACTTGGAGTCTGGTGGAAAAACACACGTTAAAACTTCATGGAACAAAACTTTTCACCTGAAACTACTGGGCAGAACTTGTTTTAGTAACGAGGGCAGTGTGTTGCACATTGCCAAAGTCATTAGTTTGCACCACGGCCTCGCAAAACATATTTTGATAATTTCGTATTGATAGCAAATACCTTCATTAATAAAAGTGTTATTGTTATCATTATCATTAGTATTGTGATTATTATTATTATTATTATTGTCATTAGTATCAGTATTATTATGCCCTGATTCTAATTATGATTTTGATTCTGCTACTATACTACTGTTGCTGCATCTGTAAATATATATGCTACTGTTACTGTCGGAAATTTAGCTGTTTAACACCTCACACACACACACACACACACACACACACACACACACACACACACACACATCCACACTTCCCCCCCTCCCCCACCCCCCAGCTCCTTTCCCCTGCAGCACCTGGGGCGGCGTGGTGCTGGGCGCTGGCCGTGTGCACCTCGAAGCGTATGGCGTCGCTGCGGCCGCGGGCGTTGTGAGCGGCCACCCGCAAGGTTACGCCCACGCCTGGCCGCAGTCCTGACACCACCCACTCCGGGAACATGCTGAAACACGTATATGAATAATGGGTAAAAGTGTAACACGTTAAGAAAGGTCAGAGTAAAAGTATATCGAGTACCTATCAAAAAGCTAATTCTTTTAATCTTTAAGGGGATAGTGGTTTTTTTTTTCATTCCTCAACCTTTTTCATCATTATTGAAACTGCAAGCTCAATAAATGTCTGTGAATTATTAATGTTATGAAAAATGTCCATGAGTGAATCTAGTCCGAATTTTATGAAGCGTGGATATTGTGTTAATAATCAACAATATGCCCGTGTTTGTGTTATCAATAATGTGCCGTATATTTTCGTGTGGGTTGTGTCAGCAAAAACATAACGTTATGAAATATTCACACGTCATTATGAAAATACCTAACGCTGGTGCCGAAGTATATGCAGTAGTATAGCACGACTTAGGAATCATTGTTTTGTTAATATTTTTCTAAGTAATATTGCTCATTGTTGAAAGTATGGGTTAAATTGTGTCTCAGGTTTACTTGGTCATGTTGCCTTTAAGATCTCCGTCCTGCCACGTCTCCAGCGTAAAGTGCTGCGGGAGGCCTCCATCAAAGCCCTCTATGCAGGTGATGGTGAGGGCGGCGGTGGTGGGGCGGGCGCGGACCGAGCTCGGGTCAGCCGGGGACACGGAGCAATTTGTTGGTGAATCTGGAGGCCCCGCTGGCACCAGGGTCACAATGCACGCCTCCCGCTGCTTCCCCACGACATTAGAGGCGAGGCAGCGGAAGCGCCCGTAGTCCTCGGGTGTGTGAGGCGTGACGAAGACGCTAGACGAGAGCCCATCGACCCGCACGTCCTCGTCTGGTACTTCCTCGTCCGTTCCATCTGCTCGCCTTCTGATCCACGACCACCTGATGTTCTGTGCGGGCTCGGCCTCCACCGTGCACTTGATGGACGCCATGGATCCTCGGGCCGCTCCCTGGGTCCTCTCCCGCCCCGTCCCGGCACACACTGGAGCATCTGGGGCAGCGGGAAGAGAGTTATGATAACGGGGAACCTGCGTCATTGCTTTATTGCTGTTGTTGGTACTCGTGTGCTGTTGTTGCCGCAGATTTATGCTTTCAAGCTTTTCATTTCTTTTGTGTGATGTATTATTCGTGTGAGCAATAGACTGTTTTCATGCCGCTGACGAGAGACAGACAGATAGATGGATAGATAGAGATGTAGACAAACAGACTGATTACCTTTCCAGACTGACAGATAGATAGATAGATACAGATGTAGACAAACAGATTGATTACTTTTCCCTGAGGAGTTTGAGTATAGCCAAAAAACTCGCACAAAATAGTGATAAGGATACAGTGATACAGCCCTCTGACCTGAACATCCCTTTTCTCCTGCCTTGTGCTCTCCGTCCCTCTCTGTCAGCCCTTCCCTTCGCCACTTGCAGTAAGAAGCCAAACTTAAGATCTCCTGCCTCTCATTTTATTTGATAAAAACTCACTTTGAATGAGAAATGTGAGAAACTTTAAGGCGTAGGAATACCTCGGGGAATGATGGCTCACTAAATTGTTGAAGACGAACTGCAATGAAACTTTCAACTTTACGATCATTAAATATTTTACTCCTGAGGTAAAAATAAGATGATCAAAGTGAACGGTAGTTTAGGCCAGCAGAAGTCAGCACTAATTTTTGCAGAGCTGTGGGAGAAGCTTTGGTGTTCCTGAGCGTTTATCTTCCCGTTCTTAATGCGTATCTGTGTCATAAAACATCTTAATTATGAGCCTTGAGGCAACAAAGTATATCTCCAGTAATTTAAGTACCCTTACCCCCACCTCCTCCCTACCACACACACTACGAGCCCTGGAGAAGGCAAAGTAATAATACGCACGCACGCACACGCACACTAATCCCTCACAAACATACCAAAATGAAAAATGCACGTATCTCGCTAACCCTGAAGGCCAATCTTTTAGTAAACAAGCCGCAGCTGACGAGCGAGATAACACAGCAGACCTTGCAGCAGCACGAGGTGGGTTTTGGTGGTAGAGGATGGAGAGAGAGAGAGAGAGAAGGGGGGGGGGGGGCAGGCTGGAGAAGTTTAGGATGGATTGGGAATTGACGTTGGGAGGGGACAGCGGAAAGTTGGAAGGGTGAAAAAAATGCTAGAAGGCGAAATGGTGAAGCTGAAGTGTGCTTGGGATAATGAAGGTAGAGAGGAGTGTAGGACATGGCGAAGTGTGTGAGGAGGGTGAAGGGGTGAGGGTGGGAGATGAGAGGGGGGGAATGCCGCCTAAAGCGAAATATCGGAAGATCATCATTCCTGTATCTTGTCATTATCAATCATCCATCACTGGTGTCTCATTTAACATTTTCATCGTGCGCCGGGATGTGGTTAAATGGACCGCCTGGAGAAGGGGTTTGGTGGTTCGAACAGAGATGAATGACTACCGAGACTATCGTTCGAACCACTCAGTCAGGAAGGTTCAGTCCTCATTATAACAAAGCGGATAGAATGATGCAAGACTTTCTTCATTGATGATCTGTATGTCTCCTTTATGTAACAATGATAACAACGCAAACCACAACGGAGTAAAGCAAGAGGTTAAATTTACAAGAACAAACCTTAGTCAACAAAAAAAAACTATACAGACAGAAGTAGTTTCATCATACAAGCACTAAAGCGAAGGGAAGCTGTGTTCAAGTCCTTCATGATACTCAACCATGAAAGAGCACATGATTATGAATATAGGCAGCATGAATATACTCATCCATTCACTTTTGTTATTGCTCACAATAAAAAGTTGTGAACGACAAATTTCCAAGTTCGTCATCACTCAGGAAGATACTTATCTGCCGTCACCACAACTGAATATCATGAAAATATTTTTATCTTTATCTTCATTATGTAATAAACTTGAAGCCATATTGGTCCCCTTGCAATAATATGATGTGAATGAACGTTTACATTGCGATGTAGGCGAGGAGAATGTGCGCCTTGACTCAAAATAATTCACGCTTGGAGGCTTGTAGCAAATCTGTCAAGCAAGCGGTAGTGCATAGTTGCCAGATACTCTAGCCCCGGGGCACGCAGCGCAGGGACGCCGGCAGACCAGCAGACACCTGTGGCGGCCGGAAACATTTAGTGTCTGTCGTTTCGAGAGTGATTACAGGAGACTTGCGGTCGCGTACGTGCCATGGCTTGTTATCCAAAACGGCATGGGGACGAAGGAACTACTAAAGGTCATGTGAGTATCAGAGAACAGTGCATACTATATTGTCCATGTGCTTTCTTGACTATAGAGGAGGCGACAAGCTTGGGTAGCAACAGCGATGGTGAAGTGTAGTTACCATGTGTGCGCGTGGAGCATATCTCAGGAGTACTTAGCGGGTGATTATGTAGACCTTTAATTCGCGTCTTTAAAGAATACGACCTTTAATTTTTCACGCCCATGAACACCCCTTACCCCACCCTAACTGCGTGTTCACCCGAGACCACCGAGAGACAAGGTCTGGTGGATCGCCCGTGACGTCACACCATAAGGATACCACCCGCTCCGCTCCCCGTACAAGTTTACCTACCTAATATAATGTTTATCAGTATAAAAGATATACTGTTATCTTCGGAAATGTTTGTTCTATAATATTATCAAATAAAAAACCGTAAAACACACAAAGAAAGTGCCATTATGAGACTTTCAAGAAATATGCATTAACTTAAACTCTTCGCCATTTAATATTTTGCTCCCAAACATTTTACATGGAGAATATCGATAGAAGCGGAGTTTAATTAGCTTTCCATTGATATATTTCGTTTAGTGATAAATGAATTAGCGGCATGCATAAATTAGCGTTAACTAAATATAAAAAATCATGAAATCGGGTAGTTTCCTACCTAATATATGTTTATCAGTATAAAATATATACTGTTATCTTCGGAAATGTTTGTTCTATAATATTATCAAATAAAAAGCCGTAAAATACACTAAAGAAATGCCATTATGAGACTTTCAAGAAATATGCATGTACTTAAAATTTTCGCTATTTAATATTTTGTGCAAAAACTTTTTACATGGAGAATATCAATAGAAGCGGAATTTAATTAGCTTTCCATTGATATATTTCCTTTTCTGATAAATGAATTAGAACTATGCATAAATTAGCGTTAACTAAATAAATAACATCATGAAATCGGGTAAATTACCCGATTTCATGATGTTATTTATTTAGTTAACGCTAATTTATGCATGGTTCTAATTCATTTATCAGAAAAGGAAATATATCAATGGAAAGCTAATTAAATTTCGCTTCTATTGATATTCTCCATGTAAAAAGTTTTTTCACAAAATATTAAATGGCGAAAAGTTTAAGTTCATGCATATTTCTTGAAAGTCTCATAATGGCATTTCTTTAGTGTGTTTTACGGTTTTTTATTTGATAATATTATAGAACAAACATTTCCAAAGATAACAGTATATATTTTATACTGATAAACATATATTAGTTAGGAAATTACCCGATTTCATGATTTTTTATATTTAGTTAACGCTAATTTATGCATGCCGCTAATTCATTTATCACTAAACGAAATATATCAATGGAAAGCTAATTAAACTCCGCTTCTATTGACATTCTCCATGTAAAATGTTTGCGAGCAAAATATTAAATGGCGAAGAGTTTAAGTTAATGCATATTTCTTGAAAGTCTCATAATGGCATTTTCTTTGTGTGTTTTACGGTTTTTTATTTGATAATATTATAGAACAAACATTTCCGAAGATAACAGTATATCTTTTATACTGATAAACATTATATTAGGTAGGTAAACTTGTACAGGGAGCGGAGCGGGTGGTATCCTTATGGTGTGACGTCACGGGCGATCCACCAGGCCTTATCATCTCGGTGGCCACGGTTCACCACAGTCCTGCCGCAATGTGCACCACCTGCGAAACACTGCGACAGTTACCCTGCCATATCCTCTGCTTCGTGATCACAGCGCCTCAATGTTTCCTTCAAGTTTGCGTTACATAAGAGTATGCGCATAGGCATTAGTCCTGATTGGTAAATAACCGAAGTATAATATAGGTTGCAGAGGATTATAAAATCTTTTATTTTGTTATATGGTTACTCTAACAGGAGGAAAATCACACACGCGCATGCAGACACACACTCACACATGCACACGGACACACTCACAGACAGACAGACGCGCACATGCAAACAAACTATACAAGACGAAGACAAAGGCTTGGTGGTGGGTATGTATGGCTGAGTGTAGGATCACAACTTATCCATAATTCATTAAGGTGAAACTGATTAATAATGCTCGTTAGCCTTGACTATACTGAGCATTGCGAGAAAAAAAATAGCACATTGTAAAATAAAACTACACATTATACGTTAATATATAACAAAATTATAAGTTTGATTAATTATAGATTTGATTAAGACATCAATTTGAAGACAGGTTAATCAGGACAGGAGACAGTTAATTTGATTTAAACATCACAAGTACATGTCTACTTGAGTGTGTGCGATAAGGCTAACTGTGGAATTTCCCGTTTTCTTCCTCCTCGGGGCTGCCTCCCCACATCGCGCGCTGCTCCGTCATGTGGACACGTGTTTAGGCAATAAGTGGAGGCTGTCAGGAATTGTTTCATTGCTACTACAACCACTATTACTTCTACTAGACTACTACTATTATTATAATGCTCATATGACTAAACTGCCACCACCACGAGTACTATTACTGCTGCCAGTAGTATTTTTGATCAATATCATTAATTACCATTATTATTTTTTTAATTATTATTATGATTCTTGCCATCTTTATTATCATTACCAATATTAAGGATTTTCGTGTGTGTGTGTGTGTGTGTGTGTGTGTATTCATCTAGTTGTATTCATCTAGTTGTATTTTACAGGGCCTGAGCAACGCTCGTATGGCCCCGTCTCCATATCAACATTTTTTATCATTCATCCTTAGTGCTTAGTGTTGCCCGAAGCCAGCACCCCGGGAGGCGGGTCACAAACCCCCGGCTAATACCCGGTACCCATTCACTGCTGGGTGGACAGGGGCTCGGGTTTTAAGGAAACAGCCCAACTGTTTCCGCTCCGCCCGGGGATCGAACCCGGGACTTCTCGGTTGTGGACCGAGCGTGCTACCCCTGCACTACGGAGTACCCTCCACCCACAAGTGTGTGTGTGTGTGTGCGTGTGTGTGTGTGTGTCAAATAACAGCTCTGGGGTTTTTTTACGATCCCACACGTTTAGGAGAACTTATGTATGAAATATAATATCAATACAATTATTACTATTATAATCATTATTTTGTATATCATTATTGTCATTATGTATTGCGTGGTAGTTCCTGTTACTTATCACTACTTACATCCACCTTTCATCCCGATCCATAAAATTGTCTAGCCTCCTTTTAAAACTCTCTTAAGTGTCTTTTGGTATTGAGGTCTGTGCGATCAATGTAATTTATACACATCGATTATCTACATCGATGGAAAGAAATCTGAATGCCAACACACCGAGTTGAGCCTTTGTCGAAAGAGGCGGAGTCTGGGCAAGGTGTTGAGGGTTAGCGAGGGAATGGTTTCTCTCCCGGATAATGCGTGAAGGTGAGGCTTTCTACCGAGCTTGTAGGAAACCCAGCGAGGCGCACTCTTGGAAGTGTTGGATTTTCGGGGGTCTGATTTGTGGAACTGCGGACTGCAACTGGCGAGGTT
>JACEEZ010008257.1:430000-440000 GCA_016584305.1 Chionoecetes opilio | reverse complement strand
TATACTTGGCCATCACGGCTTAAATAAAGTTTCTAGCAAGATGAGCCAGCAACACGGAATGGTTGTTCTTTTTAACCCCTCCACGCCCAGATCTTTCCTTTGCCATATAAAATCGTCTGTTGTTAGCCATAAAATTACAAAAAGTAACTTAACATACCAATTTAGCTAGTGAACAAGGATACTAAACAGGTCATATCTATACAATATTGCTTACTAATTCATTAAAATTGTCTAATGGTAGCCAAATTACAATGAAAATTACGTTCTTGGCCTCAAGGGGTTAATGAATTGTTTTAATCTGAGGCAATCACGTGCTTGTTTTGATACTTCATAGTGTAAATACTGCCTTGCCGCAGACTCCTTGATATCCATTATTCCTGCTCTCACGGTGACGAAATTCAGGCTGACTAACAATTATGCAGAACATCCATTTAATTCGTTGTGCAATGCAGAGCTCACGTGGCACATCAAAGTACTGATTAAACTGAGATGAGGCTTTGATGTTATTTGTAGTCTGAGGGGAGTTAGCTAAATATATATCCCCCTTTGAAGGCATGACATAATACCCTTGAAAAACAGACATTATTAAAACTTTCCTTATGATGAGGTAGGGGACGTTCAGGGTACATGAACAAAGACACGTGCGGCGCTTACTGAAAGAGGCGCATGGCCCTGATGCGTAGAGCCACAGAGCTGCATCAAATAATCCTCTTCACTGGATAAGCTATGTTGCAGCTCTTTGGAGGTCCTTAACAAAGCCGCCCTTTCTCAGCAGCAGGTGTTAGCAGCTTGAGACACCACACACACACACACACACACACACACACACACACACACACACACACACACACACACTCTTAATTTTTTTTTTCTCTCTCTCTCTCTCTCTCTCTCTCTCTCTCTCTCTCTCTCTCTCTCCTCCTCTCTCTCTCTCTCTCTCTCTCTCTCTCTCTCTCCCCTCTCTCTCTCTCTCTCTCTCTCTCTCTCTCTCTCTCTCTCTCTCTCTCTCTCTCTCTACGTGTTTGTGTGTGTCGTGTGTGTTTTCATATTATTTTCTCCTTGCTTAGATATGTTTCTTTTCTTACTGAGCAAATATCTGGTGACATTTTTGCTCTTTTCACACATTTATATTATTAGGAAACTAGGTCTGACAGTTCGTGGACGTCGCATAGCAATACATCATCACGCATAAATACAGGCGTGTGTGTGTGTGTGTGTGTGTCTTGCTCATATTTACGACCCTGAGTGTAAATATCAGCGGCCAGACACACACCCATTCATAAACGTAAATCGCGTGGGCTTCATTATTCTTGGGGTGAGTGATGGCAGCATTGGCAGGGACTTGTAGGCACAGACATACAGACACATAACATAGTGGCCTGTAACATAGCTGCCTGTCATACGTCATTGCATCACTTTATTGTTCTTGTCAGCTCTCAAATCTATGCTATTTATATGTACATTCGTTATTCGTATGTTTTAGATTTTCCGTGGTGGAAATATCTTTTATTTTATCGAGTTTTATATCTACATCTTGGGAAACTATAGTATACTTTTTATTCATTGCATCATAGACAGATTAAGCTGTTTTTTAGGTATATTAAGCCGGGAGTGGAATTTCCTGTTCCTGCGAATAGCCTGCGACAGCCATCTCCCAGCCGAGCAATCCTCGCTCGCTTTCCCGTTCCCTAGCAAAGCCTAATTCAATTGAAGAAAGAAAACGTCTCCCCGGATGCAAGAGAGAAAACCGATGTGTTACAATTTTCGGGTAAACTCAATAGAACAAGGCAAATGGAACCTTGTCCTGTGTATAAGCGGGTGACTTGACTTGCTCCGTCGCGTTAATGTGTCTTTGATTCCTACGACGGGGGAAAGGGGTCTTTTCCAACAGAGCAAAATTTATCGACAGGAAAATGGAGACTATAAAATTGTCCACTCCAGTGTTCTTGATGTGAGGAATGGTGTCATTGAGGGTACCTGAATGAGAATTGTCGAGAACGTAAGACTTAGAATAAAGAATTAGATAAAAACACACTGTAATGGAGGACACACTTGTTATTCTGGTTGATGTATTCACGGAATTTCTAAGTGGCACGAGGAATAAATAGAACGGTGACCTTAAAACGAAAGGTTAGGAAGAAATCGCAAGGGATATTTATATTGGAAGTGAATCGCATAAGCAGGTAAAGGAATAGCTATGTGAGGGTAAAAACACATTGAGAGGATCTATGGAACTCTGTAAAAATGAATATTAAGTAGAACGGCGTATAACCAAATCTTTGAGAGAAAATGGCTTTTGCAGAGGATAAAGGAGAGAGAGAGAGAGAGAGAGAGAGAGAGAGAGAGAGAGAGAGAGAGAGAGAGAGAGAGAGAGAGAGAGAGAGAGAGAGAGAGAGAGAGAGATTTGTCTATTCATATAAGCAAACATGTTATTAATTAGATAAAAATACATACCAAACCCTTCAAATAAAAAAAAATATGAAAATACAATTAATTGCACACGACAAGAATAGTCCCTCGTGTAAAATATACCACATTATGTCACAGTAAAACAAAAACAAAAATAACAATGATAATAAAAAATTCAAATGATTAACGTTGACAGTATAAAAAAAACTGAAAAACGCAAAATTACATGAAATTACAGATATTCTTTACGGGGAACTCGAAGCATCTGTCTTTAAAACCCTTTGAGACCCAGATCTTTCCTTTACTATAAAAATGTGTCTGTTGTTAACCATGAAACTACGAAATGTAACTGAATATACCAAATTAGCTAGTGGACAATGATACTAAACAGGTCATATCTATAAAATATTGCTTATATTAAAAAAAAAAATCGTCTAATGGTAGTCAAATTACAATGGAAATTACGTTCTGGGCTTCAAGGAGTCAAACTATCCTCTCAAAACACTGAAAACAAAGCAGTGACTCACGTTTGATAGAGAGGATGACGGCGTTGCTAGTGTTGTGTCCTTCGTGGTTGGTGGCTCCGCATGTGTAAGAGCCAGCGTGTTCTCTCTTCAAGTGTTGGATGATGAGGCTCTGTCGGCTCACCACCACCCTGGAGCTCACGTTGTGTCCCACCACCGCCCCCTGCAGCCGTGGGTGAGAAGGGAAAGGAAGGAGAGAGGTGAATGAGTGGAAATGTTTACGAGAAGGAAGAGACTGTGCTGATGAAAAATGTATGTCCATAATTTTAAACTGTTTGGTCTGCTGGTGGTGATGTTGGAAGAGGAGAAGGAGGATGAAGAGGAGAAGGAGGAGGAATAGGAGAAGGAGGAGGAATAGGAGAAAGAGGAGGAATAGGAGAAGGAGGAGGAATAGGAGAAAGAGGAGGAAGAGGAGAAAGAGGAGGAAGAGGAGAAGGAGGAGGAAGAGGGAAAGGAGGAGAGGAAAGTAAAGGGGGACGAAGAGTACGGATTTCTCGAGGGTTGTTGCAGGGTTTTTTTCTGTTCTCTTGAGGATGCATTTGAGAAGAGCAGCGGAGAGCTTATCGTTGAGGCAAAAAGGGAAAGTAGGTTGGTTATTAGACTCAAAGAGAATATTGAGAAGGATTACAGAGAGAGAGAGAGAGAGAGAGAGAGAGAGAGAGAGAGAGGAGAGAGAGAGAGGAGAGAGAGAGAGAGAGAGAGAGAGACAGGCAAGAACACGTTAAAAGACCAATATCCCCAAACTTGTAGCCTGTAAACTCTCGTACATATCACGTAACAAGTGGAGGTTTAGGTAAACACGTAACAAACTTCTTAGAACTGGTCGTATTTTAACTCCCTTTATTCCTTATAATTTCCTTTCTCAATAGGGTTTTAGTCCACCTCTATTTACATCACCCTTCCCTCCATCCCATCCTGCTCTCGTCCTCTCGAACTACCCTATCACATTACGAGTATGGTTTCCAGCAGAAAAGTTTGACTGATTACACTGGGGAACAATTTGAAGAAAAAAAAATTGTTGAGTTAGATTTTTGAGCTTATTTAGACTAAAATTGGCATGCTGATTCCAAATCTGTAGTCATTTTTTTTCTAGCACGTCAAGTTTTTTCTCCACAGCTTACCCTCCAGATAAGCAAAATTCCACTTGTGAGCTGTAGTAAAACTTGCCAGCTGATTACGATTTGACTCATCGAGAGCTATGTGGCAACTTGTTTGTGCAGTTACAATTGAGACAGTGCGGTGAGAGGTGTGTGCAGCTCCCAATAGGTCAGTACTATCAATATCTGCAAACAGAAAGCTAGGATAGTAGGAATTAGGAGGATTTGTTATGGCTTTTTTCTTAACCTTGTAACAACATACCATTGTAATTTCTATTTCGTTTTATGCTGTTTTTTTTTTTCAAAGCTTGTAACTATTCCAGCTTAGTGTTTTATTTACATAGGTATATATTTCTTTTGTTTCAGATCATGTCTGCTCCTGCTACGTCTCGTCGTAAATGCCTAAAAAACCTGACCCCTTCTGCTATTATGTGGTGTTTCACCTTTCCAAGTCGAGGGAAAGCATACCCGTTTTTGCAAACAACATATTTCCATTTTTTAAAGTGAAACTGGGGTGATCAAGACAGCTAGGGGGCCCCTCACAAAGTGTGCAAGCAGTGTTGAGAATTAGGATGTGCCCAAAAGGGAACCTGAAAATTTGGGGCTTTTTGGTATCCCCATGGTTTGGCAGAGCAAAAAAGTCTTCCACAACTTTTACTTTTGTTTAGTGAAAACATCGGGTTTTTAAACCCAGAAAAAAAAAAGAAAAATAAATATCCTAATCTACCGTCAGCTAAAAGACCAATCCCCTCATTCACTAAAATTCCTGCCATTTTCGAACAACTACCTCCTCTAAAAGATCGGTGATGTTGAAGAACGCAGTGACAGCAATGATGCAGTTTTTGACTTTCACGAGGATTCTTTCGTAGGGGTTTTGATCAGCACGAGTTGAATGTTTTTAGACTGTTTTTGGGCCTATCCAAAAAGCTTCGGGAAATATAGCATAAGACTAAACGAAAAAAACTACTTGAACAAGGATAAAGGACATACTTTCGAACCAAAAAGCCTTTCTCGATTTTCGAAGTGCCACGGTTTTGTGTTTTGCCTAACATTCGGGTTTTATAAAGGGAAAATTAGGGCTTTCAACTACAATCCAAATGAATGGGGATTGTTATTGATAGCTCAAAGCGGAGCTTGAAATGTGTCCTTCTACACAATGGCAATTTGTTTGGCGAAATCCCCATGGGCTTTTGGGCTGTCTTTTGTGAAGAAAATGGGGATTTTTAAAAAGAGTCATTGAGTTATGCAAAAAAGCAAACCAATTTTGGGTCATCGTGTTGACCTTAAAAAGTGTCCTTCCCTTTTTGGGCAAAAACGTGGATACACAAAGTTCCCTGCTTCTCGTATGTGGGGTAGCGAGCTCGAGAGAACATTTTGGGTTTAAAAAATTGGCCTCCGAGATCGATCTTAAACCTGGAGATCCTACTTGTACATGACCACTTTTTGACAGAAAGAAATAAAATTCCCCCCTCTGCACATAAAACTAGGTCTCATGAACATTTGTAAAAACATTGTCAAATGATGTGATGTTTTTTAATTCATCTCTTGGGATTTTCCCGGGGCTGTCAATTGAAAAACAAAGGGCCCGGGGTATTTTTATGGGGCCCAAATTCGACAGTCATCAAAAAGAACTTTCAACGGTACTATGTCAGACCTTGAAAAGAAAAGCTTGGCTATCATTTAAAAGACGTCGTCAAATTTTTTGGAAATACCTAAGTAAATTTCCGAAATTGTTTTAGAAAATTGGAGAGCTACAAAGCGCTTGGTTTTCAACATGTATTAAAATACTTTTTTTTTCATAGCCATCTTTCCAACTTTCCGGGAAAAACTTGGGGCGCTAGCGACAGCAAGGGGAACGATTTCACCAAGATTTTAAAAGGGTTTTGGAAGAACGTTCCCCGGGGAATGGGATGTGCATATGAGGCTGATATTGTTTTAGCATCAAAAACCATAAACCTCAAGTTAACACTCCAACAAAGCTACAAAAGTAAAATTTTTTTTCCTTTAAACCCGCCACAAATTTTTAGCCTTATCCTTTCTAAAAAAATGATAATGTTAAAAAAAATTTTCTGCCATTTCTTTCATTTTTTATTTTATGTTTTAAAATTTTCAAAAATTTTTTTAAAATAAGCACGTTACTGTTATGTAAATTTTTTCATATTTTTTTAAAAAAACGAAACCCCAGTTCAAAAACTTGACGTGTAGAGAAAAACTAATCAGTTTTGGATTCAGCACCCAAAAATGACTTAATAACAAGTGTCAGACCTAACTCAACAAAAATTTGTTCCCCAGTGTTTTTTTGTTTGTTGCGTAGCCTCACACATTATCACAATACACGCACCCCCCCCCCTCTCCTCTCTCTCTCTCTCTCTCCTCTCTCTCTCTCTCATCTCTCTCTCTCTCTCTCTCTCTATCTCTCTCCTCTCTCTCTCTCTCTCTCTCTCTCTCTCCTCTCTCTCTCTCTCTCTCTCTCTCTCTCTCTCTCTCTCTCTCTCTCTCTCTCTCTCTCTCCTCTCTCTCTCTCTCTCTTCTCTCTCCTCTCTCTCTCTCTCTCCTTCTCTCTCTCTCTCTCTCTCTCCTCTCTCTCTCATTATCTGCGTGGTGTACAGTGACAAAGTACTCTGACGTGACACTCGACATACCTAGGATCAATCACCGCTCCATGCTCAAGATTTTCCCTTTGAGATTTGAAGAGTTGTTGTCCCCTTGAACAAGGTGATGGTGTGTCTGGTGTGTGAGCTTTATCGAAAAATCAGTCTTAATGAGTTCCATGCTCTTTCCGGGAGGGTAACAGGTGGCGGTCTCGAGTCCAACGCGTGATCAAGATCGTGGTTGGGTACACACACACTTAAACACACACACACACACACACACACACACACACACACACACACACACACACACACACACACACACACACACACACACACACACACACACACACACACACACACACACACACACACACACACACATACAAGCTGAGATGTTTTCATTGATATTGTTGTTCTTAATCCATCTCTTTCTCGTTATTAGTCTCTTAAGTATTCTTTATTATGAGTATCATTATTGTTACTATTATCATTATTATTAGAATCATCTTTATTTTCATTATTGTTATTATAGTTACACATTATTATTATCATCATAGCATTATTATTAATTATATTGTTATCAATCAACATTATCATTATCCTCATCACTAATATTATTGTTATTATATTAATCATAATTATTGTTGGCATGTGCGATAATTATTTATTTTCCACGCCACTAGGATAAGGGAGCGTGCCTCGTGTGCCTCTGGGGAGAATCAGGGAACAATTTGTTTAATAAGGGCACTGAGAGGGGTCGAGAATATTTGGTTAGGGTCAGAGAGAGAGAGAGAGAGAGAGAGAGAGAGAGAGAGAGAGAGAGAGAGAGAGAGAGAGAGAGAGAGAGAGAGAGAGAGAGAGAGAGAGAATGTTGTGCCACAGGGAGGAGGAAGAGCATCGTAAATTTCGATGAAAATTCGAGACGAAACGATGGGAGAGGTATCTTGCGGAAGTTGAACTCTCGACGCTAAAGTTAGATGAGAGAACGAAACTTTGGCTTATACGTCAGCATTATTATGGAGAAAATACAGCGGGTCACTAACATAAAATTAAGGTGGGTAAGTGAGAGAGGTCGAAGGAGAGAGGAGGAGAGGAAAGAACTTGTGATTTGAGTGGCCCTGGAGATGATAAAGAGTGCCGGCGGATGATTGCGAAGTCAGGCGAAATGTGCGAAGGAAAATTTTTGTTGAAACTAAGGAAGAAGTCATTAAAGCGTTAGCAAAAGACAGGTGAAGAAGGTAATAATAAAAGACGAGGTTATACAAATGAAAATGAAAAGATAAACTACGATAGAGAAGTGAAAGCAACTGTGTTAAAAGAAAACAAAGGAGGGAAAACCTATAAGAGGAAGAGAGAGGAGTCAAAAGCGTAGATAGAGAGAGAGAGAGAGAGAGATGCTCGTATGTATGACGAAACCTGCAGATGTCTTAGGCAGGGATGGGGTAACACAAGGAAATAAATGAAAAGGCTTAAAGAAGGATGAAAGAGGAAATAATAGAAGGCAAGGGGAAGGGATGCAGAAGTGGTAGGAAAAGGAAGAATTAAAACTGTGAGTAAGGAGAGAGGAAACAAACTAGGGAACGAATAAATACCAAATGTTGAAATTGAGAAATGCAATTGAAAGGAGGAGGAAATTCAGCCCAAGAAGCAGGGGAGAAGCAAGACGCGATGCATGGTGAGAGAAGTCGAAGAGGAGTTGAGGAGTTTCTGTATCATACTCACGTTGTGGTACCAGATGACGCGTTTGTAAGGAGGGTTGGAAATGATGGTGCACTCGAAGTAGACGTCATCACCTTCCTTGAGGCTACTAGGATCCAATCGACGTCCCATTGAGAGCTGAACCACAGGGGCGTCTGCAAGAGTGAGGGAGGCAATTATTAATGTTTTACCAATCCTTGTAAACCAATAATATTATTTTTTATCTACGCATTATTAACATGTAGGTGTAAAAGTATAGGAAGGAAAATTGACGGCTATAGAGAACGAGACATGAACACCCCATAAGAAAGCCGCCCCTTTTTGCTAAGCTATCGGCATGGGTTTAACTCCTTGAGGCCCAGAACGTAATTTTCGTTGTAATATAACCAATATTAGATGATTTTGATGAACATAAAGCAATATTTTATAGATATGACCCGTCGTTTAGTATCCTTTACCACTAGCTAATTTGGTATATTTAGTTACATTTTCGTAATTTTATCGGTAACAACAGACGATTTCATATAGCAAAGGAAAGATCTGGGCGTGAAGGGGTTTATGTATTCCCTGAAGGTTCGTATATCATTGGCTGAGAGCAATGTAAAGGATTCCTGGGAGTCCTACGTCATAAACTTTCACGATCCTCAAGTCTGTTTACCATTTCCTTGGCGCACGCATTAATCTGCATCGGATTTTCGGGTCCGATTTTAATCGTGCAAACACTTTGAGAAGCAGATCTGTGAAATGTTGTAAGGCGTCCCGTGTACCCAAACCATGTTTATAACACGTTTCAAGGACATTGAAGTCCACTGAGACATTGCTCATCACCATACAACACCAGGCAGGACTAATCAGGATCTTGATTAGCAAAACAACATTAATGAACACCACACAGGAATCAACACCAGTTAGCATTACATAATATCATTGCACATCACACAACATCACTCCACTTTACATCACCACTCAAGCTCCACATGTCACCACACAGCACTACCGTCTTATAGTCAATAACACTATAGTCGCCACTGCACTCATGTCCCCAGGCGAATTTTATAGGCGAATATTACGAATTTTAGCATCACTACAGACTTGTATGTGCCACTAAAGACATGTACATAATATAAACTACTATTCATGCCTCTTTTATGGCACATACAAATCTGTAGTGATGCTAAGATTCGGAATATATGGCGCCTGGCGACATTAGTGCAGTGGTGACTATAGTGTTATTGACAGTACCCCTTCACCACTAAACTAGATACCATGCACGACCGAACATTGCATTGCACCACCGATAAACTCACGCCATTCATCGTACTCAGGCAGCATTATCGTCTCACCTTCAGCACTACATAAGCGTCCTTCACCACCACCCCCACCACCACCACCACCACCTATTCCACCACCACCACCACCACCACCACCACCACCACCCACACCACCACCACCACCACCACCACCACCACCACCACCCACACCACCACCACCACCACCACCTCCTCCACCACCACCACCACCACCACCACCACCACCACCATCTCCTCCTCCACCCCCACCACAACTCACCACCCGCTCAGCACAACCCGTCACACACTTCACCATAAACCCACCTGGGAATCGCCGCTATACCACCTGCTCCTGACAGAACTCATAAGTGGTCTCCTACTTTTCCCTT
>JACEEZ010008257.1:420000-427500 GCA_016584305.1 Chionoecetes opilio | reverse complement strand
GCCGGCTTGCCATTGGCTTTCCCGAGGAGGAGGCCAGCCAGTTATGTGTTCAGCCAAAGGATTAACCACAAAGAGCCTGTCCATTTACCCAGGCTCGTATGACAACCAAATATATGTAAGTAACAGTTTATTTTTTAATTTTTGTTCTCAGAATGAAAAAGTCTATTGAAATAAACACAAAAAAATATACATACGAATTCAGTTTACTATCGCCATATTGCTGGGTAATTTTTTTTCATGGCATTAGTCAATATTCATAGCCCAGTGGGTACCGTATTATAAAAATATAATATATGCACTTATCTATAAGCTGGAAGCTGCAGCCGTTGGCATCACTTTTTTTTTTCTTTCATTTTTTGCGTCAAATCGGTGTGCCTCCCCAAACACGGTTGAACCTTTACAAATTTATCATGACTTTCATATTATCGTGTTGGTAAAGTTTCTCGAATGTAAATTTCAAATTGTTCTTTTTATTGTTTTTAGTTTTCATGTTCATAACGGGCAGTAAGTAAGATCACTTATTACTTACAGTTATCACTTGCAGTAAAAGTGATAACTACATCAGCAACGGAGATCGTTGTACAGTAAACCCTCTGTAATTCAAACTAATTGAGAGGAGACCTGGGTCGAATTAGCCGAAAGTCCAAATTATCCGATGGTTACTTCTAGCCCCTCCACACAATAATCGGCTTGTCAAAATACTTCATGGTTGTCGAGAAAATTGATATTTTGTATAAATGTACGAATATGCTATTTTCTCGGTTATTTACCATTCAATATTTTTTTTGTTTTTCGTTAAATGATAGCCCTTGATCTACTACATATTTACTGATCAATACATGTTGCACTTATCTGCCATAGTTTTTTAGTTATTGAAAAAACATGATTTAAAAAAAATATCAAGGCCCTTGCAAAATTTGCAATATTTTTTGAAAAATAGATTTGCTTGAAAATTTGTTCCAAGCAGTTTTCGGGCATGCTGAATACGAATCTGGGGTAAGTTTTCAGTTACAATGATTAGAAGTCCCTATTTCAGCCAATTCACAATGACATGATACTTCCAGATATTCCTTAAAAATCACAAATTAAATAAAACTTACTACAAGACATAAAAATATGATAGGCATTGCTAGATTAATCATTACTTCAATACAATGATCAGTATTAGTATTTTCAGTATTAGTAATATTATTATTAATCCCTATTTGAGCCACCCATGCGATTGTCAAAGTACTTATAAAAACCTAGGAATACTATAGCAATCGTGTGGGACTTCTAATGCCCTCCTATGACTCCTGTAGGATGCGTGAAGGAGCGAAGAGACCCGTGAAGGACTCTGAAGGATTGTATACAAAGCGAAGGATACTTTAAAAATATTGTTCTTCCTCCTCCCATTTCCTCTCCTCCCTTTCTTCTCCTCCTTCCTCCTCCTCCTCTCCTCCCTTCCATGTCCCACCTCCTTCCTTCTCCTCCCCCTCTCCCCTCCTTCCTCCTCGTCCCTCCTTTCCCTCCCCCCTTCCTCCTTCTCCCCTTCTTCCTCCTCCCCCTCCCGCCTTCTTCCTCAGTCTATCGTATTCATACGATAATTATCATATATCAGATCAAGCTGGGCAGCCGCGGCACGCACCGCATGGGAGAGGTCGGACTCCCACTAGTTAGGCTAAGGATAATTCAAACTTGTTCGAATTATGGAAAGTTATTGAAAAAATTGAACTGGCCTGAAACAGGTCGAATTATCCGAAGTTTGAATTATACGGGTTCGATTTAGAGAGGGTTTACTGTAATATGAAGTGGTTGATGTATTTCCATTCATGGCCGACGAGGAATTTTATTTCACGTATTTTTCCGTTACTTCAGATAGCCATTTTTTCTTTAATGTCTTTCGCTTCGTGTGTATTTTAGTGGTGAAGGAAGAGATGAATATTGTAGTATGTATAATTCCTCAAAGATTTGCGCTGTTTTTGTACCTTTCTTGAATGAATGGATGATACATGAAAGCTATGACCGAAAAGTATACAGATAGTACTGAACTGCACAGCAATGAGTAGCGGGCATTACTTATGACTTTTTTTATGAATTTTAGCTTGCCAAAAGGTGAAAACGTCTTTAGTGCTCACATACACACACACACACACACACACACACACACACACACACACACACACACACACACACACACACACACACACACACACACACACACACACACACACACACAATGTGGGCATATAAGCGTATTTGTCTGTGTGTGTGTGTGTCCGCGCGCACAGCAGGGAACAAACAAACTGTGTTATCCTCATTCTCATAAGCTGTGCCCCTCATCCTGCTGTTCCCTTCCCCTCCACCTCGCCACCGCCACGCTCCAGCACATCACAAAAGAGTGGGCGCCGCGTTCTCTGCCCAATCCTCTCATTACGCGCCGAGCGAGCTGAGTGGGTCCTTTCCAACTCCATCCCTCGCAGGTATTTCAAAAGCAGAGAGTTTGGATTTCGCCTCGGTGCGGGGTGAGGCTGAGCGCCCTCCTGTCAATCTCTGTTCTGTTTTTTACTAATGATCGGCAGCATTCGCCTCGTGAATTGACGTTCCGCCTTATCGGTGTAAAAGTAAAGATGGGGGCATACGCTAAGCTTTGCGTGGCCTCGGTGCTCATCTCCGTTGCATTAGCCCCTGGGCCTGTTGTGAGTGACAACCCGGGACACAGGGGTGTAACATCCCGGTTACCACAGTTATACCAGGTTTCCCCAGGTACCCATTTATCGACCAACCCCAAAAGGAAGGATGAACAGCTGTTTGGGCTTCACGCCGACTGCCCTGGCCAGGATTCGAACCAGGGCCCGTAGATTCGGATTTGGCGCGCTTGCTACTGCACCACGGAAGCGCAATCAATATGCTGACCAATAAATGTTTTTTATGCAAAACACTCGCCCTATACCGCCTCATGTCATCATTGAGTTTTCTACTAAATCAAAGGAATGGGAGATATTGACTTCAAAAGGAATACTCACTCCCATTTAGCCAGGCCGATATTATGTATGCAGTTGTAGCTATGATCAGTTAATTTGCGTTGAAAAAAAGATATAATTTATTTTTCAGGCTCAATTTCAGACTTAATTATGAATAAAAGAAATGACTTTTGATGTAACAAAATTCAAAACGTAACTTCTCTTCATCCCAGCTATTGTTTACTAAATACTTTAACATAAATTATATTATTAAAGCGCTTCAGATGAGTTCTTAGGAGCGGGCATCAGAGACAGATAGATAGATAGGGTTTGTGTTGTCTGAGGATGAGCCGGTACGTCACCAGGGATGAATTAATGGCTGCCTCTCTACTGGTGACAGGCTTCATATTGCACTCTCTGCCTCCTGTGTGTGCGTGTGTATGTGTGTGTGTGTGTGTGTGTGTGTGTGTGTGTATTCATTTAGTTGTATTCATCTAGTTGTATTTTACAGGGCCAGAGCAATGCTCGTGTGCCCCCGTCTCCATATCAACATTTTTATCATTCATCCTTAGTGCTTTTGTGTTGGCCGAAGCCAGCACCCCGGAGAGCAGGTCACAAACCCCGGTTAACACCCGGTACCCATTCACTGCTGGGTGGACAGGGGCTCGGGTTTTAAGGAAACAACCCATCTGTTTCCGCTCCGCCCGGGGATCGAACCCGGGACTTCTCGGTTGTGTGTGTGTGTGTGTGTGTGTGTGTGTGTGTGTGTGTGTGTGTGTGTGTGTGTGTGTTTGTTCTTAGTGAGGGAGTGTGGTGTGTGTTTGGGTTGTGTTGCTCTAAAAAGAGAGAGAGAGAGAGAGAGAGAGAGAGAGAGAGAGAGAGAGAGAGAGAGAGAGAGAGAGAGAGAGAGAGAGAGAGAGAGAGAGAGAGAGAGAGAGAGAGAGAGAGAGAGAGAGAGAGAGAGAAAGAGAGAGAGAATACAAATACATCCATACATACATGCATGCATTCATAATAATACATGGCGTGTTCGAAGTTATTTCAATTTCCAAAAGCTATCAAAGAATTAATCCCACCCAGTGATTTAGTCAATATTTCTTGTCAATACATTTCATACCTGACAACGGCAGGAAGCTCCGGAAATTGCACACATGATTCCGCTAATTATATATTTGTAACAAAAAATAGAGACATAAACTGTCTCAGTCTCATAAACATAAATTTGCTAACAAGCACAGCACTGATGTGACCTATAAGTGTGCAGTTTATTAAAGGAAGGAATACGTATCCAAATCAAAGGCTAAGGCAAGAGCCCCTCTAGCTAAGCTTACTAGGTTACACAATGACTGATTGATAATTATTCTTCCGAGATATCAATGTTGATAAGCGTAGAGTTTGAAATATACAGCTGAAGATGGTTAGCCTAAGTTGTCATTATCGATTGTAATAACCTTGAAACAGTACAAATACGGAACACTTATTTAATTTGATATTTTCTGAGTAGATTGAATTATAATTTTTTTTCTCTCAAAAATTAATGTAAAAAACATTGATATTTCTGTCACATTGGCTTGTTTCAATTGTTAATGATATTTGCAACCTCTAGGTCATTCTAAATAATGAACACTTTAAGTACTATATAGTAATAAGGGTAGAGGAAAAAGGATGTGCTCCATATTTTGTAAAAAAAAAAAAAAAAAAAAAAAAAAAAAAAAAACTGGCCTGATATACTTATTTTAATTTCTGCGGAACGAAAGCACGAAAAAGAAATATCAAAACCAAGAGGGTACTTTTGAAGTTTATCTCCCTCTTTCTTTTTTTACGGTCTTTTTTATAAGTTTGATATGGAGACTGGTTTCTCGTGGCGGTGTTGCTGCGGCGAGCCATCACGCGGCGGGAGACTAACAGAGAACATCGTGCGCTAATTTTTGAAGCTTTATATTCATTGGACGGGATTAGGCAGTTATGGCGGTCGGAGGGAAAGACGGGAGTGGTGCGCCGACATTGTGCGAGTATATATGCTTAGTTATTCTTAACAGTCACTTGCATGTATATAGCAGATATTTTTGTATAATCAACCCTCGTTCGTTCATGGCAAGTCTTGTTCAGTTTCCCGCATTGTGGAAATTTCCTTCATCTGCATGACTGTGCGACGATCTTGTCATCAATGTAGTTCTTGCGGGCCAGCGTTTAAACAGCACAAGGAAAATCCTGTATTAAGGTGTAGAATAAATAAGGTATTCGCTCTTGACGGGGAATATCCTTGAGACTCATATGCGAGAAAAGAAAAGATCTGGAAGAGAGACACAAAAATAATCCATAGTTTATACCGCCGGGGAAAAAAGACCCTTTCGTTATACTATTTTTTGTCCTCGTAGCCCTAAGATATGCTTCTTTACGAGACACTCTGGTTTCCTTGGCATGCCTTTCTACGAGATACGACTCTCTTCCTCCCCTTTCTGTTTCTTTTTTCCTTTACTCAGTTCTGCTTCAACTTCCTATATTTTTCTGAGAGGCGAATCCTTTGGTCTGAAAGGTTTAAGAGAGTTTGCAAACTAATAAAGAATTACCTGACTCTTCTATACAGCGCCTGGCGACCCTCCCCTTGCCTTGTATGTCTCCAAGTTTAGATTTAAATAGCTTAGTTTTTCTTATTGACTGAAGGACAATGACTTGCTTTTGATCTCAATGTGTGTGCGTGTGTGTGTTTGTGTGTGTGTGTGTGTGTGTGCATGTGTGCATGTGTGTGTGTTTGTGTGTGTGTGTGTGTGTGTGTGTGTGTGTGTGTGTGTGTGTGTGTGTGTGTGTGTGTGTGTGTGTGTGTGTGTGTGTGTGTGTGTGTGTGTGTGTGTGTGTGTGTGTGCGTGAGTGTGTGCGTGTGTATAAGACTGACAAACAGACAGACAGGGCTGGTAAGCAAGTAGTCAAGGAAAAACATATGATAGATGGAAAGACAGGCGCAGATGTAGGAACGCTTGCAAAAAGACAGACAAACAGACAGGTGGATACACGCACAGACGCTCACTGACGTCTTGTTACATGACTTAGACAGGTATACAATAACGCTGACACACACACACACACACGCACGCACGCACGCACGCACGCACGCACGCACGCACGCACGCACGCACGCACGCACGCACGCACGCACGCACGCACGCACGCACGCACGCACGCACGCACGCACGCACGCACGCACACAGAAGATTAGACTGAAATTCAAAAGTTGCTAAGCAGAGGTAAGCAATTTGAGGCAAGGTGTTAGGTGCTTTGCTCAGAGAACGACAGTGATTAGAGACCATGACGGGGGGAAGGTGTGGCTGCGTGTGTCTGCCTGACTAGCTCAATATGTAGGAGGCTTTATAAAGAAAAAAAAACTAGAAATCTGTATCTGAATCGAGGGAGAGAACTTTAATTTATGCTATATATGCCGTCATACTGTGATTATCCTTTCTATCCACGCACTTATCCTCTTTCGTGTCTCTCCTCTTCCTACTGTTTTGTGTGTGTGTGTGTCTTTGTGTGTGTGTCAGTTTTACTCTCTCTCTCTCTCTCTCTCTCTCTCTCTCTCTCTCTCTCTCTCTCTCTCTCTCTCTCTCTCTCTCTCTCTCTCTCTCTCTCTCTCTCTCTCTCTCTCTCTCTCTCTCTCTCTCTCTCTCTCTCTCTCTCTCTCTCTCTCTCTCTCTCTCTCTCTCTCTCTCTCTCTCTCTCTCTCTCTCGCACGCTTTGGTAAACACATTTAATTCCAGCCTTCCTGCCCGCGGTTTTCAGCTCCTAAAGTTGGCGATCACAAGCAAAAGCAGCAGAAATATACTTCTTTGTTTACCACTTACACTTACAATAAACTATCTTGCGCAGCTTATATCAGATTATGTTAAATTTTGAGTAGTCTGCAACATATAAAAACAAAAACAGGAAGATCATTTTCATATATTTTTGTTGATGTTCTGTTTTTACTTTTCACGCTTCGTATTTTTGTCAGTTTGTTGCCCTAGTGGAAAGCAACTTCACCTCTCCCTGTTTCTGTTCCCCTCATACTATGTACCAGTAGTCCACCTTTTTCCTTGCTCCCTTACTGTGCGTTTAGCCTTTATTCCTTTCTAACCACTCCCTCCATGCCCTCTTCCTCCCCCTTGCTCCTTGTTTATTGTACGCGTTCTCTCCCTTCTCTCAAAGCTCCCTCCGTCCTCACTTTCACTACTAACAGTAAACACTCCCCCTTCCCATTCTCGTCCTCTTCCACCACCACACCCTGAGTCACCCTCCCTCTATCGGTGTAGTTTTTCCAAAGCACAATACGTACTACACACTTGCTGCGGCTTCTTGTCACCCTTGTGTGCAATTAAGTTTTTATAGATTTCCCATAATTTTCTAACTGAGTGAGAAGCCGATTCGAAGTTTTACCTCGATATTAAGGCGATAAAGGAGGTACTTTAATGGCAACTCGTGAACACAGCAGTGGATTACTTGGCCAAGATCAATAGACTTTTAATATTTATTATGTTATTTAATCTTGCACTTGGCGTTCGGGGCACAAGAAGACTGCTCTGTAAGA
>JACEEZ010008257.1:412500-415000 GCA_016584305.1 Chionoecetes opilio | reverse complement strand
CTCATTCGTATCACCTTTGCAATAACGACAAGCCAGAAAATGAAAATTACATCCTTCCGGGGATGTTAACTCGCCGTGAGTGGAAGAGACAGGTCGTGGGCGTTATGTTCCATTCCCAGACTATCCGAGGCTCGACTGGCGATGATTAGCTGTGGCCTCAGAAATCAGGGAGAAAACGAGGAACAATAATTATGTTGCAAAGTTGAAATGTAACGCGTGTTAATTCCCTGAGATTGCTGCTTCATTTTTGTGACCCAACGTAATGACTGACATCGCTGCAGAGCCTCGCCGGCCCGTCATAGCCACACATATTGTCGAGAAACGTACATATGTGTGAATGCGTGTGAATGTGTGTGAGTGTGTGTGTGTGTGTGTGTGTGTGTGTGTGTGTGTGTGTGTGTGTGTGAGTGTGTGTGTGTGCGTGTGTTGTGTGTTGTGTGTATGTGTGTGTTGTGCGTGTGTGTGTGTGTGTGTGTGTGTGTGTGTGTGTGTGTGTGTGTGTCTTTCTGTGTGTGTATTTATGTGTGTGTATTTATGTATTTTATGCATGGCCTTTGTGAATTTCAAAGTAACTTCACCAGTTTCATTGTCTATCATCCTGACAGGCGAGCCCAGTGAACACATTCCTCTTGTTTGGTATTGGTTATTTTTTTCCTTTTTGTGTTTCATACCATTTAAGACTTGCGTTGATTCATAATACTTCGAATTCGAAACGATTCGAAATACTTCTTCTGTATTTTTACAGGTTACAATTTACACAAAAAAATATTATTGTAAAATTATTCTTAATGCACAATGCTATATGTTTATAGTGTCAATGATTATGGTGTATTATCGTATCATCAGATAATGTAATCGTTATTTTCAAGTTTCAACGTGTGTGGAAATTATTTTGCGAAAACTTGTGTTTTGTTGAAGCGGTGCAGTCAAATTTCGCAGATGCGTTTCAGAGACTTGGGAGTGAGGCAATTCCAACTTGTCCGTATTTTTGTAGAATTCTTTTAAGTACTTACCAAGAAGACTGTTATTCTGAATATTCTCAAATACAGTGTCGCTTCTTGAGTGCACAATTATAAAGTTCACTGAATACTTAGCTCTGTATCATATTTTACTTTTACTAGACTCCTCTCCACGCGTAAGGGGATTTCCTCTCGGCGGGCATGGAATACGGGAAAGATGCGTGAGTGGAGAGCCGAATGATAGAAAGGAATAAGGGAATCCGCTGCATGATAGAGAGGAATATATACGTGTGTTCCGCGTGTATCAGTCTGCCATTTCATCTTGTTCATATATTTATATCATATATATTATATCATAGTTCATTTGAATATCTTTACAAAAACACGTATTGAAATCTGCAAAAGAGAGATCTGAAGGACTCGTTCTTTATTTATATCAAGCCGCTAAAATAACGTTGAACAATGAATAGTGAGTCTTACGCTGAGTGTGCTACAGTTGTAGAAAATAATGAGCACACAAACTATGGCAACATTTTGAGACATGAATTATTGAGTGACTATGAAATCATGGAAAGTGAAAGTCACAACGATCATTTTGTTCCCGCAAAAAAGATATTCATTCCCCCACCATGTTTGAACGTATCTGCGCTATACAGAAAGGCATGCAAATACGGACGGATGCGTGTATTGCAACTTCGTCCATCCAGCCAGGACTTAATTCCCCCCATCCTCACACACACACACAACACACACACACACACACACACACCAACACACAAAACACACACACACACACACACACACACACACACACACACACACACACACACACACACACAACACACACACACACACCACACACACACACACACACACACACACACACAACCACAACACAGCACACACAGCCACGCCAAACGCACAACATATTCAACAATAGTTATCACATCAAACGTTTAACAAGATTGTATTTGCTAACGACGAGTATTTCTGACTAAGAGAAGTAAATCGCCGACTATTAAATTAAGGAGAACAATATGTTGACGTTAAAGCATGGGCGCACGTGTCCGCATAGGAATGTATACACGCCACTGCCTAACCCGTAACCCTCCCCCCCTCTCTCACACACACACACACATTCTTTCTTTCTTATCTATCTATCTATCTATCTATCTATCTATCTATCTATCTATCTATCTATCTATCTATCTATCTATCTATCTATCTATCTATCTATCTATCTATCTATCTATCTATCTATCTATCTATCTATCTATCTATCTATCTATCTATCTCTCTTCTCTTCTCTTCTCTTCCTCTCTCTCTCTCTCTCTCTCCTCTCTCTCTCTCTCTCTCTCTCTCTCTCTCTCTCTCTCTCTCTTCTCTCTCTCTCTCTCTCTCTCTCTCTCTCTCTCTCTCTCTCTCTCTCTCTCTCTCTCTCTCTCTCTCTCTCTCTCTCTCTCTCTCTCTCTCTCTCTCTCTCTCTCTCTCTCTCTCTCTCTCTCTCTCTCTCTCTCTCTCTCTCTCTCTATCTATCTATC
>JACEEZ010008257.1:365000-400000 GCA_016584305.1 Chionoecetes opilio | reverse complement strand
TGTGTATGTGTGTGTGTGTGTGTATGTGAGTGTGTGTGTGTGTATGTGAGTGTGTGTGTGTGTATGTATGTATGTGTGTGTGTGTGTGTGTGTGTGTGTGTGTGTGTGTGTGTGTGTGTGTGTGTGTGTTTACACGTGCGTGTATGTAGTGTATGAATATAGTAAGAGAAAATTAATTAATGATTATAGAATAGTTGCCAACGCGAAAAAAGTTGAGATTGATTTCAAATGAAAGTAATTAACACAGGGGTGAGAAAGAAAGAAAGAGAGAGAGAAAAAAAGAGAGAAAGATATTACACTTCACTGTCCTTCCTCCCTTTCTCTATGCAACAAGCTTCCTGGCAGTAATGTTTCTTCCTTGTCTTCTTCCTCTTCTCTCCCTCCTTCTCCTTCTCTTTCTACTCTTCCTTTCCCTCCTATTCCTACTTCTCATAGCAGAGGGATGACGAGAAATAATCCAACGTTAGTGCATTTAATTAATACTGTAAACCTTAGATCTTTAGAATAATTAATACCTCAGTGCTAATAAACACTTAATGGAGCAATGTATCTGCGGAATATAAATACTAAGTCAGTTACATAGATATAAAAAAAAAAAAATAGAATTAAAGAACGTGTTATAAGCTAGAATAAAATGTTATCATTAATTCAATTGTTGTTATTACATTTGTGTTTATGTGTTCGTATATATTTTTTTCTCCCTGCCATAACATCGCGACTAATTTCCTGTCAGTCATTATATAATATTTCTAATTTTTATTATTTTTTTTTTGCAACAGTAAATTAGACATCTGAATTAGGTAGGATGCCTCTGTTGATTTTAATTATTTAATGCAAAAAATTTCTTCCTGTCGTACAAAAATCTCTTATATATTTTATCTTGATTCTCCCAATAGGTCGGAGGTCCTCGCATTTTCGTACTGGAGGAAAAATTTGGTGAGTAGAAGTC
This sequence comes from Chionoecetes opilio, assembly GCA_016584305.1. Classification (NCBI taxonomy): domain Eukaryota; kingdom Metazoa; phylum Arthropoda; class Malacostraca; order Decapoda; family Majidae; genus Chionoecetes; species Chionoecetes opilio. The sequence goes on along the minus strand of JACEEZ010008257.1, from coordinate 399,051 downwards.
TTTTTCCAAGTTCTTTTTTATTCTCAGATTAGTAATTATTGGGCAGAAAAGTCTATAGGAATGACGTGCCTACTCAAACATGATAAAAAAGCCTATAGAGTTTTTGTTGCTTGTTCTTCTCTAGATTTCAAACTCTCCTTCAACAATAAACTTCAAACTTCAAACTTCTCCTTCCATATCAAAGCATAAATTTATCTACTTGTTTCTCCTCCTTCTCTCCATCTCGATCCTCCCCTTCTTCTTCTTCTTTTCTTTCCATCATGACTATTATCATTCTTTATCCCTTCTCGTTATTATTGCGATTATTCTCATCCCCTATTTTTACATTGTCTTCTGTTTCCTTTGTTTGTTTTTTCCGATATTTCAATAAGATTCCTCCGTCTCCCCCTCTTTTCTTTTTTTCTTCTTCATTTCGTTTTCCTTTTCTTTTCGTTTTCAACCTCGTTTCTGTTGACGTTGTTTTCGTTTTTCTTCTCCTGCTCATCTTCCTTCTGTTTTCTTCTTTAACCTTCTGTGCTTCCCGTCTGTCTCTTTCTCCTTCTTCTTTTCCTCCTCCTTCTCTTCTTCCTTTTTCTCCTTCTCCTCTTCTTTCCCCCTCTCTTCTTCTTCCTCCTCTTTCTCACTCTCTTCATATACCTCACTGCGTCTTCAACAGTGCCATTCATACTCATGTCCAAATTTTCTTCCTCCTCGTCTCTTATTTTCTATTACCTCATCGCGTCCTAACCACTGTCATTCATACTCTTGCACAATTTCCTCTTCCTCTTCCCTGTTCTCCTCCATCTCTTCGTTCTTTCTGTTCTGGTCATCGTACTCGTTCGGCTCCTCTTTTTTCCTCTTCCTCTTCATTCACCTCTTCTTCTCTCATCTTCTTCTTCCTCCTCCTCATTTTTTTCTTTCCGTAGCCTCTCGCACTGTTCCATGTCCTCCTTTCTCTTAATCTTCCTCCTCATCCTCGTATCCTGCCCACGCTTCGAGATGCCACAGCGGTACAGGATTGGAACTTGTTTTGGGGTCAAACTTGTAATTAAACTGAATACCATTAATCTGACTCGAGTTGCCGACTTGTTCCGCGCTCGCACACGCCCACCGCAGACTATGCCTCTAACTCTAACTCTAATCTGAGTGGAGAAGAGGACACATAGGATAACGTAACTAATATAGAGTAATAGATAAAGTAGTAGGTAGTTGTAGGTAGATAGTAGTAGGTAGAGTAATAATATCAAGTAAGACGCTACGTATATTTGTTAAAGAAGGCGATGGAGGAAATAAAAGAGAAAAAAAGTTTACATCAGAAACCAGAAACAGGTGAACGTTGATAAGTTAAAGGAAAAAATATTAAAAGGTGAAGAGAACAATGCACAGAGAACAATGTAACGACGGAGAGAATAAGACGCAACATAGATAAAAAAGGCGATCGGGGAAATATAGGAGAGAAAAAAATGAACACCATAAACGCGGCCGCAAGACACAGGTTAATGTTGATAATTAAAAGGAAAAAATGTTAAAGCAAAAGTGTGAAGAGAGGCAGCGAAGAAAGGCAATGAAGGCCTGTGATAGGTAGGCGGCAAGCTGTTCACAGGGTATGCCGTGTTTCACAAGCTCATTAAGAGAGTCATTATCCGGTACCTCAGCGTGATCACCTAAGGGTTAATTGCTTAATACGGTTAAAACATGGCTCATCAGTTTCCGGGTGAGTGCCTACCTTCCCTTGAGCGTGTCGGGCGTGAGGTGACCCGTGCAGGGTGGTGGGTCTTCCAGGAAAGTGACGAAAATGACTTAACTTTGGGTGAAGGACCTGACGAAGATGATGGGCCAAAGGGCAACGCAAAAGACCCAGCCGTGCATAACGTTATTCCGGATTAAACGTGCGTTTGTAATATAAGAGCACCACCGCCGCGAGACTGAGCTAATGAAAAAAGTTTGAGAAATTTTTTAAACCAGCAACGATCCTTCAGTGTTTTTGTAGAGAATAAAAAAAAAATAAAAAAATAGGTCAGCTTCTATCTGTTTGCCTCGTCAGACATTTTTTAAAGTGGTTAAGGAAAATTACGGGTTTTATTTCATTTTCCGGCTCAGCCCTGGAAAGCCTAAATTAAACTGGTCATGAAACTAATTGGTGATAATTCTGCAGATAAATTTTTCAGAGTGCGAAAAAAATATCAGCGCTGCGCTATAACGACTCTTGGCAAAGTGGCCCCGCGATACGACGGTGACGGCTGACGGCGGCTTTACTGCGGCTCATGGCTCGTCCTAAATGACCTGACGTTGGGCTATTTCTGTGTCCTCTAGGCCCATGATTTTCCAGTTATGTGTATTATATATCACTCTGATGCCCAGTCTTTCACGTAAACTACCTGGTATTAGCCTACTTTCCCTGCGTAATTTGATCTGTTTTCTAATGCAATATTCAGGTTGCACTTCTTTCCTCACATTTATTTGTACGTATTTCTATGTCGTGACTCATATGAGACTCTGATCACCTGATGAAGCACAATATAGTTAAGTTTCCAAGAATCCTTGTATCTATCTGTGTAATCTATGTACTTATCCATGACTGAGTATTGCGGCAAAATCCACCCAGCAGGTTTGGCACATTTGTGTTGCGTCATCAAACCAAAACAAAGGTAATGTGTCAGTTTCGTGTTTACAGTGGACACTCAAGCGACCAGTGACAAAGCGTCCTATCCTGCTTAATAGGTCTTCATAGGGTGGTCGCCAACAATCTCTCCTAGCTCACCACTCCATTTCAATTTCCTCTCAGATAAAAAGCCATTTGGTTAGTGATCCTGTTATTGAGGTGTTGAAGTGGTCACGTTGATCGCCGGGTAGCTGGTAATATCTATAATGATGATCTATTGCTCTGGCATTGCATTACATTTAATATGTAATGATTTATTGCACTGGAAAATTCCCCACAACGTTGTTTATATCATCAGTCGTCTATAGATAGATTTTTTTTCTTCAATTTACTAATTCAGGTTTAAATCAGTCTTTATTTCCGATGTTCTATGATAGTCGTTTCCACAGTCAGTATTTCAAGTAAGTAACCGTCGTTGTATATTTTTCGCGCATGCCATGACATTAGTATTGGCTGGCTAGGTGGCTGAATCACGCCATACCGTGATAGGATACCGTGTACATAGGATTTTTATCAAGTGTTACACCCCCTTTAGTGAATCTGCCTGAATCCTTTGGCCGATTGCTTCGTTCGTTTTTCATTCTAGGAATAAACAAATAAAACCAACAGCCATAACACTGAATATATGTGTATGCATGCGCGCTCCATTGTCTGTACACATGTTCTAACCCAGTGATTCTTAAACTTTTTTGTCCCATGCATCTTTTTCACCATACTTCAGAATGTCTATTTCCAACTCAAAACGTCCATCCCAATTAACATGCGTATAATACTGAAAATATTTTATTCATTTTTGTTTGGAAATGATTACCGATGCATATTCCCTGGAAACTTGAAGGAAAAAGAAAAATATATTCAATATTTTTAATATCAATTTGTGGTCCCAGGCCCCCCGTCCCTGAAACGGTCTTGTCTATGCGAGCTGAACTCGCGGTCGGCGAGTGTGTGTGTGTGTGTGTGTGTGTGTGTGTGTGTGTGTGTGTGTGTGTGTGTGTGTGTGTGTGTGTGTGTGTGTGTGTGTGTGTGTGTGTGTGTGTGTGTGTGTGTGTTTGTGTGTGTGTGTATGTGTGTGTGACCTAGTTGATAGTCATTGTCATTCTACTTCAAAGTGACGAGTATAGACTGATTATATCACACAGCCACACTTACCCATCACAAGTTATTGTAAATGGATGGATCTACAATTGTATCCCCGTCATTTCCACTTATCTAGCGAAAAATAAACTTTCGGATTTTTGGCTGTGGAAAATATTCCAAAATTGACGACGATCAGGTTTTTTTTTATTTTGCCGGAAAACTATGAGTCGCTAGGTTTTTAGTAACAAATTTTCATATTGATATGTTATACATGATACAGAAATCGGCTTGTAAAAACAGCTCATGGTTGTCGAGAAAATTGATATTTTGTATAAATGTACGAATATGCTATTTTCTCGGTTATTTACCAATCAATATTTTTTTGCTTGCTTTACGCCAAATGATAGCTCTTGATCTACTTCATATTTACTTCTCTATACTTTTTTGCACATATCTGCCATATTTTGTTAGTTATTGCGAAAAACTTGATTTAAAAAAAATCAAGGCATCAAAAATTAGAAAAATAGATTTGCTTGAAAATTTGTTCCTAATAGTTTTCGGGCATGCTGAACACGAATCTGGAGTCAGTTTTCAGTTACAATGATTAAAAGTCCCTATTTCAGCCACTTCACAATGACATTCACAATTCACAATGTGTGTTATTTACTTTTTTTATACCTATTTGTATATGTACAGGATTTGAGCCAAGCTTGTAATCATACTTTTGTTCATAAAATTTACAAATACTGTTTACACACATCCCTTCCTCTATAAGTGCATACCATTAATCTATCGTTCTCATTGGAATGGCCTCAGTCGTCAGGTAGTTAGTGCGGAGTTAATAGGGAGCTTCAAAACCGATAAAACCGATGGCTGGATAAATACTGCGCTTCTTGAGCAAGGGGATGGGGTGTGTGTGGTGTGTGAGGTCTCAGCCTAACCTAAAGATCAGCCATATGAGCTCTAACCACCCTGACGGGATGGTAATAGCTGGTAATCGTGAGTCCAGCACGTAATCAAGACTGGTGAATTGCACACTAACATACATTAGCAAACTAATTAACTAAATAATTAACTCACTAACTAACTACTGTGTCTATAAAAGTTACATAAGTGTTTACAAGTATAAATGTTTATAAGAGGCAGGAATTATACTGGAGGAACAAGTCGAGAAAGTTAACTGGAAAACAAAAAACATAAATAACAAAATTACACAACTTTCATGACCGTTTACTATAATATATTGCACAAACTTCTCTCTCGACAATAACTTCTGAATCTGCTCTTACTTCTGGGATATGATTACATTTCATTATTCCTAGCAAAGTTACTGACTGAATTAAAATTATGAATATCTGATCTGATTTGACATGTGTGAAACCATTGAGGGAACCTCACGTTATTGCGCTCGTGCACACACACACACACACACACACACACACACACACACACACACACACACACACACACACACACACACACACACACACACACACACATACACACACACACACACACACACACACACACACACACACACACACACACATACACGCACGCACACACACACACACACACACACACACACACACACACACACACACACACACACACACACACACACACACACACACACACACACACACACACACACACACACACACACACACACACACATACACACACACTCTTAGGCAAACACACACACACAACATACGTTATTCTCTCTCTCTCTCTCTTCTCTCCTCTCTCTCTCTCTCTCTCTCTCTCTCTCTCTCTCTCTCTCTCTCTCTCTCTCTCTCTCTCTCTCTCTCTCTCTCTCTCTCTCTCTCTCTCTCTCTCTCTCTCTCTCTAATGTTCCTTCCGCTCTACCAGTCTTCCCTCGGGGTTTGGGGACCCAACACTTTTTTATGAAAGACTTTTCACGTTTTACTTCGTGCGATTTGAAACCTGGCTTAGATCTAGTTTGTGTGTGTCATTCACCCATGGTCTTGTGACTTGTCCACGTGAGCCGGGCTCGAGATCGCCAGTTTCACTCTCCCGGAGCGAGCTTGGAGCTCATTATTACCGATCTTTGGGTAATGCTAGAACCTCACACACAACACCCCCCCATCCCCTTGCTCAAAGGTGACAGTAATCGCCCGAATTATTTGTTAGTGAAATATCCCCGGGAACGAGCGAGGATTCGAACCAGCTAACCACATAATGGCGCACCAACGCTCTATCCACTTGACCATCGTGGCGGGATGACGATCATGTGGTCATACCGTTTTGACCATCGTGTGTGTGTGTGTGTGTGTGTGTGTGTGTGTGTGTGTGTGTGTGTGTGTGTGTGTGTGTGTGTGTGTGTGTGTGTGTGTGTGTGTGTGTGTGTGTGTGTGTGTGTGTGTGTGTGTGTGTGTGTGTGTGTGTGTGTGTGTGTGTGTGTGTGTGTGTGTGTGTGTGTGTGTGTGTGTTTGTGTGTTTTCAGTAAAGTAAAGTGATATTTGTTCATTGTCATAACAAATCACAAAATGCATAGCTCTTGAAAGATCTATGTATACCCACAACATAAATTTTACTTACTAAGTAGCTCCTATAATAAAGTGAACAAATACTATCAGCTTCTAAAGTGGTATAATAGAAATTCATGTTTATTGTCGAGGAGCAAATTATATTCCAGATGGGTGAAAATAATCGCACTAATGACTGGAAGTAATGAGATTGGAAAATAGCTTTTGATATCATGGCTGCAACTCTATTCATGCAATGGTATTACTTGTGCCTTTTAACTAATTAATTTAGAAAAAAATCCAGTATTAGAGAGATGGTTTGTTACATGAGTAACATATAAGGAACTTGAGGAACATAACAGAGAAAAAGGAAAGTGTGCGCCTAAGTCATTTGGCTATAATACCATAACCCTGTACGGCAAGTTGTAGGGGTCTTAGGTGTTTATTAGGTTCATTTATTTACACCATTAATAATAATTAGGGTGCGGCCGCACTGGGAGCGAGAAAGCGAGCGAGAGCTTTATCAAAAATAGATAACGCTCTGGCCGTATAATAATAATATAAAATATATAATATAATATTATTATTATAATAATTAAGACATGATAATGATAATGATACTCATAATGATAATAGTAATATTGGTAATTTTGATAAAATAATAATAGTAACTAGGAAATAGACGTTCACACTAAAGATGTGGAACGTGTCCAAGCGAGCGAAGCGAGCTTGGACAATAATCATTATTATTATAATAACAATAATAATATAAATAATAATAATAATAAAAAAATAATAATAATGATAACGATAATGATAATGATGATGATGATAAAATACTGATAATAATAACAACAATAATAGTAATAATAATAAAAAAATATATATAGCATAAAAGTCTACAGAGGTAGTGAATGTGGCACGGCGTCACCGCAGAGTTTTTCACCAGACTTGCTTCTCTGTAGCGACATTTTTCGCTCACCCTCGCGCGCGACCTTCATGTTGAGGCGAAGGCCGAGCTTCAAGTTGAATACGTGACAGTTCTTCCTTGTTCTCTCTTGGCTCACGCCCCCCTAAAGGCGCGGTCACACTAGCCATTTTTACCCGTGGACTGGGCGGTTTTGCGTGGGCTGGGCGTCCACTGGCCGTCCAGTGGCTGAAAAACTGCCCAGCATCGACGCCCAGCCGTGGACGGAGCGAATCGTTTATCCGTGGGCGACCCAGCCTCACTATGTCTGGGCAGCAGAGAGGATTGAGGGTCTATAGTATTGACAGCAAGCTAATTTAAGAAAATTATGTATCTTTATTCAAGAATAAGGATAATACATCGTAGTAATCCTAGATAATTACATTTTTCTGAGATGATCAACGATGAGGGACTATACAATGATCACTAAATCAAAGCTACGCACTCGCTTGACCTTGGAGCTTCAAGTATAAACAAAGCCGTAATGCCGTATGAATAAAACCCGTTCCTTGTGTTATTAAGGATTGCGATGATTCCCTGAGGAACTCTATGACCCCTGGTGATGTCCTATGATGCTATCACAGGCGTGGCACCAGCAGTAGTGAGGGGCAGGGGACAGACGTAGGCGGTGCGGTTTATGAAACTCATCGATGGGAGTTCTTGCCGAAAAACCAACCGAGAATTCTCGCCGACGTGGAAACTTTAACCTAACCAGGACATTGGCATCTTACTTAACCTAAATGAGCAAGCTTTTACTGGTATTTCATCCCTGAATGCAGAAATACGGGTAAAACCTGGGTAATAATGGACGAGGACTGCGCGGTCATTTTCAGTAACACCGACAAATTTTTCCTGCCCCAAAATAGGTGCTTTTTCGAATGGAGATAGTTTTATTTTCCGGAAACCAATAGTTTTCATACAAAAAAAAAAATAATCACCGAATTTTATGGTCGCCGTTTCCATTAATAACACTAAATCTCCATCAGAAAAAGCACTAAAACTTGACCGGGAAAAATGTGTCAGGGTCTCAGATAACAGGGAAGTAATTGAATAGAACATACCAAACCTAACCTTAACCTAACCTTATAGGTTTTAATGAAACCTAACCTAACCTTAACCACAAAGTATACCTAACCTAACCTTATAGGTTTTAATGAAACCTAACCTAACCTTAACCACAAAGTATACCTAACCTAACCTTATAGGTTTTAATAAAACCTAACCTAACCTTAACCTAAGGTTAGGTTAGGTATACTTAGTGGTTAAGGTTAGGCTAAGTTTCATTAAAACCTATAAGGTTAGGCTATGGTTAGGTTTGGTATGTTCTATTCAATCACTTCCCGGTTATCTGAGACCCTGACAAATTTTTCTCGGTAAAGTTTTAGTGTTTCTTTGATGGAAATTCAGTGTTTTTAATGGAAACGGCGACCATAAAATTTGGTGAAGAATTTTTTTTATTGTATGAAAATTATTGCTTTCCGGAAAATAAAAGTATCTCCATTAGAAAAAGCACTATTTTGGGGCAGGAAAAATTTGTCAGTGTCTCTGAAAATGACCGCGAAGTCCTCGTCCATTATTACCAAAGCCTGATTAAATGTGTACATTGAGTCCTGTAATATTAAGAATTGGAAGACTCGCCGCTGGCGGCGAGAGTTCCGATCGGCGACAGTTCCAGGTACCCACCGCCGATAGGAATTCTCGTCGCCGTCGTCAAGTGTTTCAATTCTTGATATTACAGGACCCAATATATACATTTAATCAAGTTTTACCCGTGTTTCTGCATTCAGGGATGAAATATTATCGTTAGCTTGATCAGTTAGGTTAAGTTAGGTGCCAATGTCCAGGTTAGGTTAACATTTCCACGTCGGCGAGAGTTCTAGATTGGTTTTTCGGCGATAATTCCCATCGGCGACAGTTCCATAAACCCGGCGGTGCAGCAGGTGTGCCGTGAGTTGTCGCGTGGATGTCTCTTAATACCCAAATATACCGAAATACACCTAAACACATACCAAAATATACCAAAATACACCGAAAAATACCGATAATACACCTAAATATTCCAAAATATACCGAAATACAAAAACATTTACCGATAATACACCTAAATATTCCAAAATATACCAAAATACACCGAAATATACCGAAATACACCCTAAACACGTTTAAAAAATTGATGTATTATGTCTCTTGATACCTTATTTTAGTGTATTTTCATGTATTTCGGTGTATTACGGTATATTTTGGTATTAAGAGACGCCGTTGTCGCGTTTGTTTTGATTTGAGATCTGCCTAGCACTGGGCTGGGAGGCGGCGCGGCCAGACAGTAGTGTGACCACTTGCTCTGGGCGCCCAGAAGTAGCTCTGCTCCCAGCCCACGCAAAACCGCCCAATCCACGGGTAAAAATGGCTAGTGTGACCGTAGCTTAAGGGGACGCGCCGCCCAGGTTCAGAACCACTGGTCTAGAGTGACGATGACTAAGATAATTTAGATAATCTAGTGCATGTCCCTTTTAATGTAACTTTAGTGTAGCTCTGCACAAATCTTTACATGTAAAAAGAAATTAAAAATATACATATGTGAATACCACAGAAAGAACAAAAAAGAATATAAAAGGAGCCAGATCCCCATTGGTTTTTTTTATGCCGGACACTAAAAGTTGGCAGTGGGGACGTCCCATCCATTCTCCCTCGTTCGCGGTGGTCGCTTTTTACGACTCACAAGGAATATGGAGATATATCGCGGGAAAACAAAAAAGCAAATTGGAAATTTCCTTTTTTTCGCAAATTCTATTAAACCTACACAAAGGAATCAGGGCAAAAAGCAAATTATTAGGTGAAACCCTCATATTACAAAAAATATATGGTGATATATGGATTTAAAATTTTGCTTTACCTTCCCAGTTTTATGTCGAAAAAGAGTTTCTGAGAGGCTTTTTATCTCTTCATCCTCGCTCATTTCAGGGAAAAGTTGGTGCTTGTTTTGAATTGCCGTACCCTTGGCACAAATACTTCCACCACTATCACTACAAATTGGTACACACTTCTGCTGCTGTTTATTTTATCATCTAAATAAAAAAAAAAAATGTATTCACACACACACTCATTATATATATATATATATATATATATATATATATATATATATATATATATATATATATATATATATATATATATATATGTATATATATATATATTCCATTATTTACACATTAGCAAACCTTGCATGTGAAGAAAGGCTATAGGATATATTTAAACATATCATGCGATTAGATTTTCACCCTTAGAAGTCCACACTCGCCCTTATATCATTAGTTATATTATTGTTAGTTGTTCCCTTTAACAATGCTGCACATGGTGTTTACAAGCCTATCGAGCCCCTCTACTTTCATGAATAGGCACGATACTTTCAGGTTTCTTTATCAAAGTATAAATGTCTACATATTTTGATCTAGTTATATAATGTCTCTTGAAAACAGCCTGATCAAAGTAAGTTTTTGTGATAGTCATAACAGGCTTAGCCAGTGTACCGTGCGGGCACTACGTGCAGGCGCACAGAATGTGATTTATATGTAAAAACACGTTCCTTGTTGCGCAAGAGATTTATCATCATGACAAAGCGTCGTTTAGCGGTGGAAGAACGACTCCCCCAGTGTGCCTGGCTAGCCGTCTGCAGGGAAAGCACCGCCAACTTTACCTAAAGGTGTCGGGCTGTCTGGCCCTCGCGCGTGAAGGGTGGGGCAGGCACGCCGATAACCACTGCTCACCTTTTCCTGATAAAAGGTCCACAAAATACTTGGGGAAGAAAAGGACAAGTTACCTTTGCGATGTTTCGTAACTCAAACGGTAACCACCACAAGGCCATTAGTCATGTATAGACGAATGCCTTACATACGATATGGATGACGATGAGGCGAAGTTCCTGACTCCATAGTCCTGGAACACTGGCGAATGGAAGGAAATGGGAGCGTCTCTTGGTGCGTGAACTGATATATTAGATAACTCTGAGCCTTTTTCAGCATTATGCAAAGAAGGGAAATTAGTTTTGTGTAAAGGAGTTAGAGGTGGAGGTGTTTTATGCAGCCAGCTGGTTTAGTGGCTCCGTTGCGTGTTTGAGGATGATCACTGCTCTTTATGACGGGAACAGAATCTTAGGCTTAAGTGATTTGATGAATGATGTGAGACTTTTATATAGATCACTTTTTTTAACGTTGCGATTGTGGTGGTATAATTGTTGTACCTAGTGATGATGTTGTCTGTAGACTCTTCTGTACTCGTACGGATCATTTATGAGGTGAAGAAGTTAAGCGGTTCTGTCATAAGAGTCTGGAGTGTGTATGAGAAAAAATCAGAGAATTCCTCACGGAAGCAAACTTTCTGATGAGATATTGAAGGAAGACATGGGACGTGGCCTTGACTCTGAAACAAAACAAAATTCAGGATATTGTTGGATTTGTCTGGGTCGAAATATCGATAAGATTCGAGGAGGGGAAAGAAGTTTTAAGTCTTGTATTGCTCCGGGATGATGATACAGCCGAGGAAAATAAAAGACAGTGTGTGGTCTCCCAGCAGGCATTATCTCGGCCACCCACCAAAGCTCCAACGCAGCGGGCACAGAATCGATGGCACGGTAGTGAAGCGCAATGTACTGAAAGATACGATTTAGCAGTTTTGACTTTGAGAGGGACAAAAGGCTGGTTTCCGAAAGACCAATATTGAAGTGTTCGATGAAAGAGGAATTATTTATGAAACAGTGGATGTGTTTGATATCGAATATTATCCAGTTTAGTCCTTTATAGTATGAATGTAGGCTTGTGTGCTACAGTGTGCAACGTGTATTTATTTCCAGTCAGCATGCAACGCGTAGTTATATTTCGACATTACTTGATGACACACTCCAGGTTGGGGCTAATGGAAAGGAGGGAGGCAGATGGGACGGAGAATGTGGCGCTGCGAAATTGACTGTTGATATGATGTGGAAGTCGAGTGGAGTTTGATGCATGATAACGAGTGATGCTTGACTGGGTGCAGCTGGCTATTTCAGATGGTAACTAACACACGACACACGAGGGAATGACGAAATGCTGCCTACCACACATGCACACATTTACTTCGCACATTCTGTTTAAGGGACGCCACCAGGTATTTTCAGCAGAATATCTTGAAAAAAGCGAATGTGAGTTTCCCGCCGAATATGAATCACCAACATTATGGCAACCTTTTCCTTAAATATTGCACGGATATTCACATTATAAGGCATTTAAGACACTTGGTAAAGCTAAGATTTATTCCTTTGTCATTACTATGAGATCGTGTGAATTGGTAAATAAATTAAATGCAAAGTGGAAAAGCTATTGAGATTGTTGTAGCGCATAGAGATGGGGATATAGTTGTAGCACGTAGATAAAAATTGTAGGACATATTGAATAGAGGAAGTAAATAATGCCTAAAAGAAAAACTGGAAGGCAGGGCTGCATTCCACTCTAACATGTTTACACACGCCCCGAGACTTTTTTCCAATGCACAAATTTATGAAGCGACGTGATTTTAGATTTATGAGATGTCGAGCGAACCTGAAAATTTCTGAGGCCTGTAGGTGTGGCCTGCGTCACTGGGTGATGTAGGGTGGCCACTTAATTGTTGCTGTCTTTTCTGAACGTCGGGGCTCCCTCACCCTGTGTTATATAGGGAGTGGGAGGGTGACGACGATGATGATGGTGATGATAAATGACGTGTATATGTGTGACAAGAGTATGTTCTATGATAAATCCTTGTAGTATCCTCGTAATCTCTCTTTCTCTCTCTTTCTGTCTTCTCTCTCTCTCTCTCTCTCTCTCTCTCTCTCTCTCTCTCTCTCTCTCTCTCTCTCTCTCTCTCTCTCTCTCTCTCTCTCTCTCTCTCTCTCTCTCTCTCTCTCTCTCAATACATATCTACGTAGACGAGTGGTCGGAGTGGCATTACTGTCACCAAATATTTGTAAAAGGCGCCCTTTTAGCGGGATTATCTAGACTGTCCTTTCCATCTCGAACAGACAGACAGACAGACAGACAGACAGACAGACAAAACACTTCAGACAAACGGGCAGACAGACAGACAAAACACTTGAGACAGACAAAGGAGAGAAGGAAAGACCGACTGACAGAGAAACTGAAAGAAACCACATACAAAGATATATTTAGAACCCAGGCCTGCATGAGAGAAATGAGTGAATGAATCGCATGAGAAAACTGCAGGCGAGAGAAAGAAAGAAAAAACAAATGTCTGGAGTTTCTGGTACATGAAAAAAAATAAAGAAAAAAAATTGCAACGTGTAGGTACAAATCGACACAAAAATATTATGAAATACTCCAGAAAAAACACACACACACACACACACACACACACACACACACACACACACACACACACACACACACACACACACACAGACACAGACACAGACACAGACACAGACACAGACACACACACACACACACAAACACACACACATTCTCTATCTCTTTCTCTCTCTTTTTCACACACCCAGGGCAAGAGAAAGAGGTGAAAAACGCATTAAAAGAAGAAAGACAAAAAAACAATATATATGTGAAAGTTAGACGAGCAGGGTGGAGAGAGAGAGAGAGAGAGAGAGAGAGAGAGAGAGAGAGAGAGAGAGAGAGAGAGAGAGGAGAGAGAGAGAGAGAGAGAGAGAGAGAGAGGAGAGAGAGAGAGAGAGAGAGAGAGAGAGAGAGAGAGCGAGCGAGCGAGCGAGAGAGAGAGAGAGAGAGAGAGAGAGAGAGAGAAGAGAGAGAGAGAGAGAGAGAGAGAGAGAGAGAGAGAGAGAGAGAGAGAGAGAGAGAGAGCTGGGGATGAGAACTGGGGATGATTACTACGGGGAAAACAATTAACGGAGTGACGAAGAAAGAGGAGAAGGGGTTAAATGAAATTAAGGAGAAGACAGGAGGGAGAAAATGAATAAACGCAGGAAGTGAACCTCCGATAAGATGGAAAGGATATTTGTTGATCCAGTGAGAAGCAGATTTCCTTTTTTAGCAAAGATGCAGATGAGATTTTCTGGAGGGAATTCTTATTGAACGGAAAATTTGACGATGTAAAAATGTTAGACTTGGAATTTGAATCATGTGGGGGAAGGGGAGGGAGGAAGTCTGAAGGAGGAAGAGGGGACCGGGGAGAAAGAAGGAAGGCAGTATGGAAAAAGAGAACGTAAGGGAGAATAAGAGTGTGAGAAAAGAGGAGATCTGAAGAATAGAAGAGAACACGTCATGTAAAGGGGAGAAAGGGATGGAATGATTGAGGAGAGACGGAAAGGGTACATGAAGAAAAGAAAGTTCATAAGAAAGGAAGAGTATTTGAGTATTTGAGACATGTAATGTGTGTGGGTTGAGAACATGTGTGAAGAGGTAAAAGACATGTTAAGGGAAGAACATGAAGCGTGACAAGAGTGAGGAAGGACATACACTCTTACATGAAAAGAACCCGACAAGCATTTATAACTTGGTCTACTTAGCAGCCATTTAGGGTATATATAGATGCTTCTCCAGAAACCACCTTTGCATCTATGTATACTATTTTTACGTCCCGTTTATTCATGTTAAGTTTTCGTACGTCACAGGGTATAGAGCGTTTAGGAATTATATGTACCTTAAGGTGGATGAATAGAAGGGTGAGAGTGGCAGAATGTTGACAAACTGAGGCATGAGAGAGAGAGAGAGAGAGAGAGAGAGAGAGAGAGAGAGAGAGAGAGAGAGAGAGAGAGAGAGAGAGAGAGAGAGAGAGAGAGAGAGAGAGAGAAAAGAGAGAGAGAGAGAGAGAGGAGAGAGAGAGAAGAGAGAGAGAGAGAGAGAGAGAGAGAGAGAGAGAGAGAGAGAAGAGAGAGAGAGAGAGAGAGAGAACAAAAATGTTGCTAGTAGGAGTATGAAAGGGAGGGAAACGAGAATTGTAAGGGGTGAGAACGTGTCATGGAGCATCACCAACTTTTTATAAAACTGATCTTGTCCCAGTTCTTATTTGTAAAAACATGATTGAATTGCAATTTAAATAACTGCCGATAAATATAAAAGTTCTCATCGTGAACAGAATAAGAGACATGATTCAATTTATCTTTCTTTGTATGAAGGGAAGGGCCTTTTTAAGCGCTGCATTATATTTTTCCTCGTCTTTGTTGAATAATGTTTTGCAGGGTCTTTGTTTCGTTTGGGAAGGAGAGAAGAAATTAATGGAAAAAGGTGTGTAGGGAATTAACACCTTCACTTCCAGATCTTTACTTTGCTAAAAAAAAAATGTGTATGTTGTTAGCCATAAAATTACGAAAAACAACTGAATATACCAAATTAGTTATTAGTCGACGAGGATTCTAAACAGGTCATATTTATAACATATTGCTTATATTCACTAAAAATTGTCTAATGATAGCCAAATTACAATGGAAATTACGTTCTGGGTCACAAATGGCTAAGCGATGCCATGAGAGGGATCCTTGTCTCTGTTTGCCAGCAAGTGTCTGTGGTGTGTTCAGGGTGGCAGATGTTTGTTGTAATTTTAGAGTTACTACAAAAGGCACTTTTACCCCTGCTAACCCTCACGTACCCACACGTAATTGGTCAAACACACATACATACACGCACACACAGAGACACACAGAGACACACACACAAACACACATTTTGCTCCTTCACATCTGTTCCCCTTCATAGAAAAGCCATTCTATTGTGGTTATGTTATGAATTTATCTGCTACTCTTTCGATATTTATGTTACTGTGGTGGACAATGGGCTCATAATCGGTCGTAAGAATGGTTTAGGATCAGTTCGCATGTGGTATAGGAACAACCACGTCTACATTGTGTGTGTGTGTGTGTGTGTGTGGTGTGTGTGTGTGTGTGTGTTGTGTGTGTGGTGTGGTGTGTGTGTTGTGTGTGTGTGTGTGTGTGGCTGTGTGTGGGGGGGGGGTGCGTGTGTGTGTTTTCATCGATTCAGTGATGCCAACGATAATAATAACAAAACTCCTAAAATTACACTGACTTTCCATTATGACACTCGTATAATACCCCGGTGAGCTCTGAGCGTCGCCGGGAGACCTCACAGCCTTTCCAGTGTTGGGTTCTCATGTGTTATAATTGTCGCACACTGAGAGAGCTTCTTGGCGTCCCTTCACTGCCTCGAAGTGCCAAAGGAATTGCCTCCAGAAACCTACTTTTTGAAGTTTGTGGAGATCATGTGAAGAGGAAAACGTGCTGTTGGCATGTCTTTGTTAGGGAAGGATGGGACTCTGTTTTTTTATGGTTCGGCGGCTTTTGTTAGGGAACGAAGCACCTGTTTTGCCGTTTAGGGGAATAACTGAAGTGGCTGCCTCTATTGTACTGTAGAAGTAGTAGTTGTTGTTATTGTTGTTGTTATGGCAGCAGCAAAACAATAATGATAAGGATGTTACGTTTTTAGGGTATTATTGTTATTACTATGATTACTACCATAATTACTTAGCGGACTGTTAGTGTAGTTCTAAGTATTCTAATTACAATAGAGAGACAGATAGACAGGCTTACGACAGAGAGGTGAGGGTTTTAGCTCCCTGGACAGACATTGATAATTTGTGTTGTTTCCCTTCAAAGTAATGCCTCTGAAGGAAAGCCTGGATATAGTCATGGAGTTGTGACCTTTTGAGTCCAGTAGGAAAACTAATATCACTACGAATGTGAATTGAAGAAAAAAATCAACAGAATTTTAGTGTTCTATAAAAGCATATGGTTTGAGGAGTCCAGTCACGAATGCCATTTATGCTAATTTTACGAGAACGTTTTCGGGTTATTATATTTTGAGGACAGAGATAAAACCGAATGCTTTTAAGATTTCACAAAAGCTGAGTTGTTTACTTTTACCTGTATATTATATTAAAGAAGATACAGTAATTATAATGTACATGTGTTCTAGCGAGTAAAACCCACAATAAGCGGCCATTATGATAGGAGCCGCGCTGAGTCATGGTTTTTAGAATCTATGTAAAAATCCAACGTTGCAGGGCCGAACTTTTCTTTCACTGAGGTTTACGGTTCAATTAAAATATATTTATACATATTGTGTTGGTCTGTTTGATACAACCTTTATCGTTAACTATGACTGCTTCCTTTGTGAGGCAGAGACGTGATGTTGGAAAGTGATAGGAGTGAAACATCAATATATACAGGGCGTCAATATGCAAAATTATGGATGAGGTAGAAGGGATGATTTTTTATAAGAGTGTGTGAAGTGTTTATGAAATGGCCTAGTTGGAGGGTGGGCTGTATACTCTACTGCTATACAGATACAGATGTTGAGAGAGAGAGAGAGAGAGAGAGAGAGAGAGAGAGAGAGAGAGAGAGAGAGAGAGAGAGAGAGAGAGAGAGAGAGAGAGAGAGAGAGAGAGAGAGAGAGAGAGAGAGAGAGAGAGAGAAAAAAAAAAAGCAAGTGATGAGATATTGAGGTTTAGGCGACAAATATTCATCGTATGGAGTTCTTGTTTACCGTGAATAATGGTATATGCTGATGGTTGAGAGATGATTGACAGGCTCTAAGGTTGGCGCCATCACTACCAGGATCGATGGTTTGGGTGAAGGAAGGAGAACATGGACATATCTGCCAATCCCAGGCCGCCTTAAAGGGGCGCTCGAATATTTTCTTCTTGTTAAACGTTGAGAAATATTCCACAGGGGCACATGTATATTTAATGATCTTGAAATTAATCCTACATACGATAGACATTTTTTTCTTCAACATTTAAAAAAGATTCATATTGTGCGTGAGCAAGTTTTCAAATAAATATGTAGCGAAAATTCGAGGTTTTAAGCTCTGGTTTTGATTGCATGCTTTTAAAAATGTTTCAATTTTTTATTTTAGTATGATCGTTAACTTTTTTTTTCTTAATACTGGACGTCCGAAAAAAAAGTTGAATGGTATTTCTTTTAATTTCCTCCCCAGCACAGCAGCGGGGCAGAAATCAATCATTATGAATATAGTTATTTCATGTATAATATATCTCTTTTGCGTCCAAGTAATAAATACTTTGTGTACATTACGTGGTGGTCAGATCACTGCGTTGTTAATGTTTGTATACTGATTGGGTAGTTTGCAAGACTCGAGATGCGTGCTAATACATTTGCTTGCTTCTGTTAAAACAATCCCAACCGAAGAAAAACTCAAATTTTCTCTAATTATAATTATCTCCCTTCTAATTGAACTAACGAATTACATAAGTACAGTCAACCTGGGAGGCTAGAGGTGTCTATAGAGTCAAGAGGAGCAACTAACCTAAAAAAAAACTAACGCAAACAACACCCAAAAATAATTATTCTACAGGTCATTTCAAAGCAAACAACACCCAAAAATAACTCCTACTGGTCATTTCAAAGCAAACAACACCCAAAAATAACTATCCTACGGGTCATTTCAAAGAAAACAGCACCCAAAAATAACTATCCTACAGGTCATTTCAAAGCAAACAACACCCAAAATCACTTCCTAAAGGGCATTTCAAAAGCGGTTGTTTGGGCCCGTGGCGAAAACAGCACCATAAAATTTCATCCTTTCCTATTACAGCCGGCCATTTCAAAGTAAACAATACCCAAAAATCCCTTTCCTATACGGGCCATTTCGAAGCAAACAACACCCAAAAATAACTTTCCTATACGGGCCATTTCATCATCCATTCATTCAGTCAGTGTCAGTCAGCGTATAGCGGGTTTCCGCTTAGATGCCTCCGTCACCCCCCCCATCCACTCCGCCTGCGAACACATGACTATTATTCCCCGAACAAGACGAGTCAGATAAACAGTCAATTGAGGGTCGCCGACGGTGGCGATTTATGGTGTTCGCTTGATTGTTTGCCCCCACCAGTGTTACGGCCGACCCCCGACCACGATGGCCTCTCATGGGGGGGAATAAGCATGGGGAGTGAAATTCGGACCACGAGTGTGCAACGGCGTCCGAAAAGCCAATCTGAGGGGAGTGGGAAGTGAGTGTTTCGTTATCCCAATTGTTGTTCTCGCCTCACCTTCCTTCCAAGTTCCAGATCCTCTCCTCCTCGACTCTCTCTCTCTCTCTCTCTCTCTCTCTACTCTACTACCTCTCTCTCTCCTCTCTCTCTCTAACCGCATACTCTCTCTCTCTCTCTCTGCCTCTCTACTCTCTGCTACTCTACTCTCTCGCTATCATTTTCTGCCGTCAGACATGATCCTTATTCGTTCAGTCCCTCCTTCCTTCCTCTTCCAGTTCGGCCTTTTTTTTTTTTCCTCCCCTTGTTCGCCTCCTTCCTTTCCTATTTCACTTCCTCTACCTAACCTGTTTACAGTTCCTTTCTTTCCCTATCCTTTTCCTTTCCTATATTCCTTCCTTCTTCTTACCTTTTCCTCTAATTCCTAGCCTTCCGCCATCCTTCCTCTACAAACCTTATATAGCTCTGTTATATTATTTCAACGCTCTCTTTTTTTTTTCCCTCTATCGACAATTTTCACTCATCGACCATAGTTATTACGAGTTTCTCTGCCTCCTCGCCCTCCAACTCCCTTATACTCCTCCTAACATATACTATGGCCGACTCCCAAGCAATTCTGCCAACGTCTCCCTCTAGCAATCCTCCTCCTCCACAAACCTGTATTACTCACCCTTCGTATTCTCTCCTCTTCCCACCTCTTTCCGTCGCACAATAAAGCACTGAAGTTCATTTTAAGTCTGGAAGAAGTTTCCTGTTCACTATGGAACGTAAACTCTTAGAGGAGCAATATTGACGCCCCACACATTAAAAGCGATGGAGGCCAACAATACCGCAGTCTACCTTGTCCATCCTAGCATTCTTATCCGGCACGGAACTTCCATTTTTTTCATACACAATGGCCATAAATCATTTTAACTAAATCAACCATCTCCCAATGATGCATCCAAAGTACATAAGCAAGTGCGTTTGTGTATATATATATAACTCAAAAACCCCATATTTTTAACCCCCCAACACTTCTTTACCCCAAAACCATCCATCCACCCCACGTACTTTACTTAACTTAGGCAACCCATCCATCTACCCACTATGTATACCCACCCATTATCCGAATAATACTTTCTAGCATGGGGTGTGGGGGGGGAGGTGACCTTACCTCTCAATTATCATCTCATACCACTTCCAACTTACTCACATCGTCCTCGTGCGTCTGACTGTAGGTTCTTGAAAGTGGATATCCACCGCTCGCATTAAGAGTCGTGAGTTCCCGAGATTAATGTGTCTGCTGTGGGCCTCTCGTGAAGCCCCCCTCGTAAGGTAAAGCTGGTGGGGCAGCCATGCACGTGGTTCGTGAGAATGAATGAACACCTCGAAGTGTAGTTCAGCCTTGATGGGTATCAGTACATATGGATTAGCGCCAGTCTGAGAGAGAGTGGAGAGAGATGAGACGCACGAGAGAGACGGACGAGATAGAGAGAACCACGGACAAGAAGGTAAGAGAGAGATCCGAGAGAGAAGAGAGAGAGCAGCAGCAGACGCAAGAGAAAGGAAGAGAGCAAGACTTGACGAGGACTGATTTGAAATTTGAGCAACGAGCTCGAGAAGAGGAGAGAGAGCGAGAGAGAGACGAGACCACTTGATATGAAGAGCAGAACGAATAGCAAGAGAGACGATGAGAGCACACCGTAGAGGAGAAGAGAGAGAATGACCTATGTGATGAGTGTATGATGGTTGGCTTGCGATGTAGAAGAATGAATACTTGTAGGTTAAGATAGCTTAATTCAGTAATGCGAGGAAGATGCGCAGGATGATACATTGAGGAGCTGTGAAAGAAGATCAGCGTGTCAATGCCTGTCCAATATCATTCTCTAGAGAGTGTGTGCGTCGAAACACCCACACACCCACCCACACACACACACACACACACACACACACACACACACACACACACACACACACAGACACATACACACACAGTTCTGTTTCGTTTCTTTTTGTCTAATGCACGATAGTCGCACAGTGTTTCTAAGGCAACAGGACGGAAGGAAACTGGTATATATCAAAATGATCATTGAAAGAAAATTTGAATGTTTTATATGAACGAGGTAGATAGTCAGACGTTTTAGCATTGTACGTGCCTCCAAACCATCAGCCATCCTGATTTACGAAGAAGAAAATGACAGTTTGTTAAGTTACAAATCCAGATAACGAACAGAATGTTGGTAATGAGCGAATTATCTTGTAATGACGTAAATTAGGTAATCGCCTAAGAAAGCAATGCAGATTCAGGGGTAGTAAACCCATTATGTCGTGAATTAATGAAGTTAATGTGTACGAAGGTAATGTCAGCATCAGCCACCCCCCACATATGAGCAACCAGTGTTGCTTAGATCAGCATCTCAGGTCGTGGAAAAAAAAATGATAACTCGTTTCTAATCAACTCGCTGTACTGTGACGTGTTTAGATAAGATAACGCTGCCATTGGAAACGACTGATGCTTCACGCGAGTATCAGATTGATGAATCGCGTTTTATGCCGATGACTGAACTATGTCTTTTTACACTCTTTGGGTTCACTTCGAAAGCAAGAGCAAATCTGAGATTCAACTAGGACCCATTATAAAGATATACCACAGACTCCAGTGTCAAGCGCACTTAGCTATAGAGAGGGAGCATAGGGGGTAGACCAAACGGCCTTGGTCAACATCCACACACACAACACACACACACACACATCACTACACACACACACACACACACAACACACACACACACACACACACACACACACACACACACACACACACACACACACATTCTCTAAATAAATACAGAGACGGAGACGGGACAAGACGAGAATAGCACAGGTCGTGTACGCAACAACTAGGACAATACAAGCAGGTAAACACACATACATAAACAATAACCCATTCACTATTGACTAACAAAAACACCCTCCTCTGCCTCCTTTTTCTTTATTCCCATTATTCACTCCTACCTCCTCCACTCCTCACCTCCCTCCTCCTCCTTCGAATATGATGTTAGGGCCTTTTTTTTATTAAAGTAATTTGAACATAAAACTTTCGAAGGATAGATGACACAATTAACACGTCCTGCCGTAGGCCCCCCACCACTTAGCGAATATAAGCGTCAATTCTGTCGCCCATGTATTCGTAAAAAGATCAGCCAAATTGGAATCAGTGCAAAGACGTGAGCAAACAAACAAATTCAATCTCTGCGAAATTCATTTAGAAGAGAGACTGCGCGAACACTTAATATCGTTTCCTTAAAGGATCGCTAAAGAATCCGTGAAGCGCGATGTGTGGGGGAATTGAATAAGAAAACTTTAAAGTTCTAAAAGCGTTTTGAGAGTATCATAATCAGAGAACCTATGGAGCTTCAACTCAAGTGACATACAAGGAAATAATGGTATTTCTATAAACTAAACGGTCAACGTTGCATAACACGATCTCCGTTAAAAATTATATCAATGTAAGAGTCGTTGACGATGCCGCAACAACCAAGTTACCAGCAATATTTCGTCACCGGAGGCAGCCACAATCAACTACATTCAAAAACAGACTTAGAGCACGCCGCCAACTGTAAAGTAAAATGGTATGCAATAGCTAGCACGAATGATATCTAGATCCCGCTATCGATAGCTCCCGTAGTAGGCTCCACAGTGCGTAGTATCGTGTCTGTAGTTAGTATTTTTTTCATCTCATATCATTATGACTATGAAACTTCCATAGTTCCTATTACTCTTTAGCGGACATGGTGTCACAACTGAGTATAATCTTTCCACAACTGTTTCTTAAAGTAGTTGCATAGTTAGTCACAGTATGTAGCCTTCAGCACGCATACCCTCGTATGGACCAATAGGTACTCTCTAGAAGCTCGCTACGTATATTCACCTATGTAAAATGCCATCATGTAAATCCTACCTTCCTACCTCTAAATCCTACTCCCTCCTCTATCCTCCTCCTCTCTCCCTCTCTCCTTACCTCTCCTCATCATCACTCCTCCTACCTCCACTAAACCCCCCTCCTCCTCCTTCTAAATAACGACTTTCCTTGTTACCTTCCTCTCGTTTCTCTCCTGAGTCGCTGTCAACGACCACCTCGACTACTCCTAACATGTACTCTTCAATCCTCTTCTCCAACTTACTTTGTTATTTCAAGCCAAGAGTCCCACGTCTTCTCGAAGACAGAAGGAGCCTGCTCAGACAACTCCACATCTATTCATCCTTTAACCCCACAAAAGGTCCTTCCCTCAATCCTAATTCGCCTTGTTCCTACCGCGAGCTATTGCCAGTTGTTAGTGTTTACCCTAGTGTCGTTGTTATCCATACGTCGCGTTTATCTCGATTTCTCGCTGATGGATTGAGTCGCAGATAGAAGGTGGCAGATCGAGCACTAGTTTCTTTCTTGCCTCTCCATTTTAATCCTATTTGTAGGCGAAGTACTTGAAGGTCGCAGCTCTTTGGTGATCGCGTCTCGGCAGGTGTTTGTAGCAGAGATTTTTAATTCTGTTCTCTCATAGGCATTGACTGCTGTAGTGTCTGCTATGTGCTATAAGCTGTGGTCCTACTTTGTTAGGATGAGTCACAGCGTGAAGCAGTAGGGTGGTCCTCTCCGAGCCGCAGCACCGTGGTGGAGTGTATTGTGAGTACGTAGTGTTGCATAGATGGTTTAGACGCGCTGAGATGGTCACTCATACCGTTATATCGCCGTTGCTATGTTTTTCCTTTCCTAACAGGGCAGTGACCTGAGCGAGTAGTTGCAGACTAGAAGTTGTTAGGTTCAGCGCCTATGGAGAGCGGTGAGAGGGAAGGATGTGCCGCCAGAGACGGAAAAGAGGAGAGGAGGTATCAAGCAGATAGGATGGAAGCACATCCAACGAAGAGATCGCTGAAGTAGTAAAGAAATCGACATAGGAGGTTAGCTGAAAGAGGGAGGAGAGAGAGCAGAGAGAGAGAGAGCATGATGAGAGACGAGAAGAAGATGGAACTGAGAGAATTTACATAGACAGACGAGACGAGAGAGAAGAGCATCAGACAAAGAAGAGATGAGAAAATAAAAAGATGCTGAAGAACGACCGGATGATCGCGAACAGCAGAGAGAAGAGAAGAAGACGAGAGAGAGAGAGCACGACGACGATACAGACCCTATCATGGAAACAAGCTGATGGTTCCATAAGTCAGGGAGCAAACCTCCCCCAATCAGATACAAGCTCGCGCTGACCAGCTCAAGCACCTTAATGAATGCCTCTACGCCTTCGAGGCAAATATTGTCGAGTCCTGTAGGCTTAATTAAGCGAATACCTCGGCGGACCTAGAAGGATAAATGAAATACTAAGAATCCCAGTCCTGATTGCACTTTTGAATCCGAAGCCTTGTCATATGACCTTGTGCAGACAAGCTTTATTACAAACATCTTATGACCTTCAAACCATGTTTTTCATTCATTAAACCATCGAGTAAGAAAATAATTATCTCTCTTTTCCGATATCATCATTTTCCTTTGCGCTCAAAACTTAACATTTTAATTTTCAAATAATTCATTTAATCCAGCGAGCGTTCCTAATAAACATGGTGCCCCCCCCCCACCCCCTAGGAAGAACTTAAAGACAATCCTAAAAGGCGTGCGAGAGCCTAAGAGAGAAAAAAGGAAGACTGTCAAGTCTTTACCTTGAGCTCGCGATTCTCGCCTTCACCATGAAGCTGGCCTCGTGAGGTGGTGAGCGCCAAGAAAGTCATTAGATAAAGAAGCCAACGTTTTTTTTATCCCAGAGGAAAAACTCGTGCAGGTAACATCTTGCCATGTTTCATTTACTCCCTATTGTTTTATGCAATTGTATTTTTTTATTTTATTATTACTATTATTATTGTTGTTTTTATCATTATTATTATTATAGCGCGTAGCTTCTTCTGTGCAGAAATGCTTTATAAATAGGGATCTAACTAAAAATCGCTGCCTGGTGTATATCCAAGCCAGCTGTTTTAAGAATAATAATGTGCCACAATAAGGCTTTATAAAACATGCTATATCTTTCTTTCCCTGTGCCGAAACTCATGAGATTTTGTTGCTCACACAAACACACCACACAAACACACACACAGACACACACACACACACACACACACACCCACACACACACACACACACACACACACACACACACACACACACACACACACAGCACACCACACACACGACGCACACACACACAACACACACTACACACACACACACACAACACCACACACACACAGCAATCACACACACACACCACACATCACAAGCTCAGAAGAAGCAGAGAAGTAGAGAGGAGAGAGACAAGAGACAAAAAGAAGTGAAGCAAGAAAAAAGAGACAGACAGAGAGAAGAGTAGAGAGAGAGAGAGAGAGCAAAGAGAGAGACCGAGAGAGAACGCGCGCGCAAGAGAGACCGAGAGAGATTGACTAGACGAGCGCCCTGAGATGATACCGAGAGACGAAGAGATGATAGAGAGAGAGAGAGAGAAGACAAAAGATAGCAGACAAAGACAGAGAGAGAAGAGCAGAAATCTAAGCGTACCGAGAATGAGAGCGGATCACAAGCTATTATTTAAAGTTGTAGAATATAGAGTGTGATTCCTGGAAGACTTTCGTATTTGGAGTATTTCCCTAAACACAATTATCAAGTCATCACAACTAAACACAGAATTAATCGTTATGTATACTCTACCCACCCCGGCCTGTATTGGCCACCCTGTCTTGTCCCTCCTTATACTCTATCGCATCCTCTTAAACAACTCCTCCTCCGCCTCTATTCACGCGATGACGCTTATGATACCTCACTCACCTGCACGCTTCCTGTCTCCTTCCTGTTGCCCTAACCTTTCCTTACGACTATAACATTTATCATCTCTCTCTCTCTCTTACTTCCTCACTCTCTCTCTCTATCTCACTCGCTCACTCTCTCTCTACTCTCTCTCTCTCTCTCTCGAACTTCTCTCTCTCTACTCTCTTCCCTCGTCTCTACTCTCTCCTATACTCTCATCTTCTCTCTCCTACTCTACTCTGTTGCCTTCCTTCACTCATACATCTCTCTCTCTTTCTCTCCTCTCCTCTCCTCTCTCCTCTACTCTCTCCTCTCTCTCTCTCTCTCTCTCTCTCTCTCTCTCTCTCTCTCTTCTCTCTCGTCTCTCTCCTCTCTACTCTCCTCTCTCCTCTTCTCTCTCCTCTCTCTCTCATGTCTCCTCTCTCTCTCTCACTACTACTTTCTCTCTCTCTCTTATCTCTGTTGCCTCCTTCACTCCATACATATCTCTCTACACTCTCTCCCCCCGCTACTCTCTCTCTCTCTACTCTCTCTCTCTCTCATCTACTCTCTACTCTTCTCTCTCTCTACTCCTACCTCTTCTCTACTCTCTCCTCTACTCCTCTACTCACTCTCTCTCTACTCTCTCTAACTCTCTTCTCTCTCTCTCTGCTCTCTCCTACTCTCTTCTCTCTACCTCATCTACTACTCTCTCTCTACTCTCTCTCTCACCTCTACTTCCTACTCTCTCTCTCCCTACTCTACTCCATTTGGCTCGTATTCCAGTATATAAACATTTAATAAATATCACCCAGAAGCGAAAAGCGCGGGTGTTTCTGAGGTGGGGAAATGCAGGTACTGTCTGAGTATACGCTACTGTCCATGATCATGAGGAAGGAAATATAAGCTTAACTTCTATGGAAAATTAAACTGGCGAAATAAAGGAAAAGAAATAAAAAGAGCCACAAATACCGGGGGGAAAAGACCAAATTAAGGCATCTCTGTGTTTGGTCACTATTTTTACTGTGTAGTTTGTTTTCACGAGTGTAGTGTGTGTTGTTCTGTTTGGTCATTCGTTTGATAAGGAGACGACGAAGAGAGTAGACTAGAGAGTAGGCAGAGAGAGAGAGGCACCGCTGAGAAGATCGAGAGCAGAGACACGAGCCAGCACGAAGAGCAGATGATAGATGGTAGAGCAGGAGAGAAGAGAAGCAGAAGATTAGTGGCGATCGTTTGCTCATGTTGGAAAACGCCGGTGGAGAGAAACCTCACCATACAAACCATGCCAAAGGCACAGAAAGGATTCTCCAAGAACACTTTGCACACCGTCATTTATATTTTGTCGGCCGATTGTCTCTTTGCTTTTATAAAAAACCGTTATTATTTCATCTCATCTCTCCCCTCCCCTCTTGATCTCTTTTGATTACTTGTCAGCTCGAGTCTACCTGCCCCTCTACGACCTCTCCCCCCCTCTCTCCTATTCCCCTTACCTCCTATCTACTCTTTCTCTCTTACCGTCTTTCTCCTTCTTCCTACCTTCTTACTGCTCACTCTCTCATCTCTCCTCTCCTCTCCTCTCTCATCTCCTCCTCGCTACCTCTCTCAGCCTCCCTCTCCTCTCCTCCCCCTCCGCTCTCTCTCTCCCTCTTATCTACTCTCTCTCTTCCTCTCTCTCCTACCTGCATCTCTTCTCAAGCTCTACTCATTCATTTGAAAAAATTACCATTACTTGAGATATCATTAGATAGAATGTGATATTAAAAATGACAAAATTCAAGAAAGAACCACCCACAAACGAAGTCAACCTATAATACGCAGAAGAAATAAAAAAAAATAAGGACACTAAGAAAAAAACATTCCATGTCCTAACTATTGTCTAGTCATTATTTCCTGGTTTTAGTTTGAGGTGATTTTGTTAGAACAAGGCGGCGAGAATTCGACAACGGACAACGCATTAATGCCCACAAAAAAACCACTCCTGTTCCTTATTTTACTTTGTGTATGCCTGGAAGGTAAGTAAGAAATATGTAAGTATGATATATTTGCATTCGTCTTTGTCTCACCAGGGTCCAAACTCTACAACCTAATCATATCCGTCCTCTAACCTCCCCGTCAATGTTTGTATTCTGTAGACGACTGCCGCCTGTCCCTCCGTCGATTTATTTATTTTATAGATTTCAAGGAGCCCCTTTCACTTTTTTTTTTTAAAAGGTAGAGGGCGAGAGAAAAGAAGACGGAGTGGAGAGGAACGGAAAGATAGCGTAATGCAAAGAGAAGAATTCTTTTTAACGAATGAAGATAAATTAAAATAAAAAGAGAGAGACCAAGACGACTGAAGCATGGAAGAGCTAACGTGAGAATTGAACAACCCACCAAATCGACAACAAGACTCAGCCGACATGGAAAAGAACCACGAAAGAAAAGCAAGAGAGAGGAGAGGTACAAGAAGAAAGACAAGACAGAAAAGAGAGGAAGCACAAAGAGAGCGAGAGGCGGACCAACCCCCAATGACGCAGGAAGAATAAGAGAGAAGGAAAAGGGAAGACAAACGATAATAAGAGAGAAAGGCAAAATAAAAAGGGAAAATAAAAAAGAGAGTGAAAGGTTGACAAGAAGAAGCCCGCGAAACGAGAGAAATCATAAAAAAGGCGGCATACGAGACAGAGAGGACAAAAGAGATAGATAGAACAAAGCAAAAAAATATAACTAAAGGAGCTTTTGAGGCAAAGGAAGAAATAGAAAAGACGATAAAAATCAATAAATGAAAGAGGCGAGGAGAGTGACATAGACGAGGTCTGAGGGAAAGCGAGTTAAAAGGAGTAGAAGAAGAAGAGAACGAGACAAAGATAAGACAGAGACCAAATGATGGAGAGAGTGGACTGCAGAGAAGAGATATCCTAGTATTCGGAGATAAGCACGAGAGAGAGTAATCATTGGAATTTGGGTAGGCTGATCCGAGAGCAGATTGAGATCATAGAATTCTGAGAGGAGCTTATACACTTGAGAATCTGAGTTTGAACGACGGACACAAATAATCAGGGGGGAAAAGGGATAAGACAGGGCAGGAGCATGAAGAGAGGGAAAGATGAGAGAGGGATCTCTCTAGCGAGGCCGGGAAGAGGGAGCACATTGTTCTAATTCCACGGGTAATATTCAATGTGAGAAGGGGTATGCTGGATCTGTCCCTGATCACTCATCTTGAGTGCCCGAGAAAGTGGGCGGTGCAAAAGTAGTGGGAACCAAATTCAAAATAAGATACGACGAATCTTTTAGATAAGGAACTCACGTAGGGTTAATTTCAATATAGCAGCCCACCTGAGAGATGAGGGAAGGTTAAGGACCCTATTCCCATCGAGGACGGAGAGCCGAAGGGCTTCAGGACAGGAGGTTCAGGAAAACCAGCGATTCAGGCACCGAGCGAGGCGAGGTTCAGGACGAAGGGAGGCGTGTTTCAACTTACGCCGACAATCTGCTGACCTGATTTGACACCTCTGCACCCCCGAGGGACGCGCGTTGGTTCAGAGTGAGTGTGTTGGAAAATGTTATTTGCGAGCGGTCTGTGGTTTTCTTTTTTTCCTTTGACACTCACCGAATGTACTGGAGGTTCCATTTAACTCTATTTCTTCCTTCCATCCCACAAAGTTGGCCGACATATTTTTCACTTATTTTTTTCATGTCAAGGATATTTGTGTTTTCTGGCATACTGGCCCCGTCTCGTAGGTCCGAGCCTGAACGCTTAATACTTTGTAGATGTTTGTCTCTTGGTTATTTTGCAACGTGATTGTCCTTAGTAGAGTGATTTTTCTTAGCTTATTAAGTTACCTTAATGATGTAACGAACCCTTCATATTTCTTTTTTTGCGAAGGGGGATACGTCATTCAGTTTCCACATTTTCTCAATCTATATTTGTCATTGCTTACTTATTGTATGTTGGTCGTTTTTTCGATATTATTAGTCGTCCGTAGTTTACTTATTAAGTCGAATCAATAGACGACTTAGTTTTTTTTTCGAAAGAATACAAGAGTGTTCGGCCAGAGCGTCTCTTGTCAAAGTTGTGTCACATGAGCCCACCTATCATGTTAGTCTCACTAAGTTAGTCTGTTATCGTACGAAGTAGAGCGTAAAGCCGAAGTTTTAAAGAGGAAAAAGATGTGTGTATGTAGTAGTTTTTGTGTGCCTATGACTGGTTTCTTATGTCCTCTTCTCTCTCTCATCTCTCTCTCTCTCATCCTCTCTCCTCTAACTCTCTCTCTACCTATCTCACTCTAACTGTCTCTCTCTCTCTCTCTCTACTCTCCTCTCTTTCTCTCTCTACTCTCTCTCTCGCCTATTCTCTCTCCTATCTCTCTCTCTCTCTCTTCTCTCTCTCTCTTACTCCTCTCTACTCTCTCTCTCCTCTCTCTTCTCTCTATCTCTCTAACTCTACTCTCTCTCTCTCTTTCTCTCTCTAACTCTCCTCTAACTACTCCTCTAATCCTCTCTCTCTCTCTCACACACACGTGTAGGTCAGCAAGATTGAGTTCGAAATGAACTTAATTCCTGGAAGTCAGTCATTCTTGAGTACCTTGACCGGAAAAGTCTGTCCTATTTTAAAATGAGGACAGAATTCTGGAACGACGGTCCATTCTTTTTTTGAGTGTGTGATTCCAGGCAGTCCGACATTCCTCTGTCTCGCTGTTCGAACTGTCATTTGTTTTTTTCAGAAAAGAGAATTGAAGATTACTGAGGAAAATTTCGTTCCGCGTTGTCATGAGAATGTAAAATTCATGCGTTGTCATGAAAACTTTAATCAAGGAATGTAAGATTGCAATCGGTAGTAAGCGACCAACCAAGCTAACAATACCCAGGAGGATTAAAACTAAACATCGGAGACGGGATTAAGATTAAAGTATAACCAAGGACACTGAATACCTTTTTCATGATGATTTTGATTCGCTTTGGATGATAGTGAATGCAGTCTCATAAACGACAATTTGTAGTCAATTTTTTTTTCCATAATCTGAAGCTCATCAAAGTGTGATATGCTAGATTTATATTAACTTGTTTATGGGAAGGGAATAATGAAAAGGAGCGGCTGGTTATCATATTTTCGAATTGATGAGTTTTATATCCCAGATACAACACCACATCACGATTTTTTGGAAGTTTCTACTCATCTAGTCAACAACCTTTTATTAATTCATAATATAGTACGTATGGCAATATCAGCACAAACTTACTGAACGCTACAATGAATATAGCAAGTACGTAGAAATAAAACACTAACACCTCGATCTCTTATAAGCACCAGGGACGCACTCGATAGAGATTGAAACTCCAGATAATAAAAGATATATTAATAACAGCGATAGAGTATAATGTCAAGCGTCACCTGTGGTCGCAGCAACACCAATCACAGAGACACACGCTTGTCTGTGCCCACGTGACCATGGACTTGAGTTAACTTTTATCAAGCCACTCATACTACTGAACTATTGTCACCAGCGTAGAGTATTACAATATATATATAGCTAGGTGTGACCTTTTGTTTTATTTCGTATCATATTTGTAAGCTGAAAATCAACAGGAATATTTAACTTAAAATAATATATACCTTTCTAAAACTGCTTTATGTGACATTTGTGATCGTTTTGACGCCTAAACCTTTTTATCTTTCATTGATTATTATTTATTTTTCACAATTATTATATGAAAAGGAGTATATTCAGAAATCGCCGTGATCAGGACAAGAACAGTCAATTTTGAGGCAAAGAACAACACCAGGACCATTTTCTAACTATGTCGTCATGCGCTCAGTGGTTTATGAGTGATGCGCGCCTAACCTATCTATTTTTAGCTACCGACCGTTCAATAACGCTTAAAAAAATTTCACTGACAAATGCGGGTAGCTACTGTCGCACTTTAGTAAGAGCAAGAACAAAGATCTGTCTTTCGATGAGATGTACGTCCGGACCAGAAGGGTAGCCAGCTTGGCAGGTCTTTCGTGAATAAAGTCTTTTCGGGCTTGGCGTCCAGCGCACCATGATCAAGGCTGTGCGGTGAATACACACACACACACACACACACACACACACACACACACACACACACACACACACACACACACACAACCCAGACACACACACAACCCCCTCCCCCCACACACGCGCTGCATACGAATTCGTTACTGGAGAAAAGAAAAGAGTAAAGAGAAAAGCGAAAAAGAAGAAGAGGAGAGAAGAGAATCAGAAGGGCAGAGAAGAGAGAGAGAGAGAGACGAGAGAGAAGAGAGAGAGATTGAGAGAACGAGAAGAATGAATCGAGATAGAGAGATGCAAAGAAGAGATGAGAGAGAGAGAGCAGAGAATCCGAGGAAAAGAGAGAGAGTATGACGGAGAGGAGGGAGGACGAGAGACCATGACGAGAGCAAGACGAAGAGCGAGAGGGGTGCTGGAGTGTATATGTGCGAAGAGAGAGAAGAGAATGAGAGGAAGCACTGAGAGAGAGAGAAGAGAGAGGTCAGAAAGCGAATGGAAGAGCGAAAGGGGCAAGATCCTGTAGAGATACGAAGAGATTTCGGAGAGAGTAATACAATGAGATGTAAAGGGACACATAGGATGCGTTTTTTTCAGATGGAGTACGCTGACAGAAAGAGGATGATGAGAATGAGGAGTTGCATTGGCCGTAAGTCTTATAAGAAACGAATGTCTTCCCCCGTAAGACCTTTATGGAGAGGGGGAGAGCATGCTAGGCAGAAAGTAAATATAGGAATGGAAGTAGCCTAGAATAGATATCAAGAACACAACACGTGAAATTGGCGTTCCACCTAAGCTGCTTCGGCCCAGGTAGAGGCTTAGTTCTTCAGCGCCTTAGTTCTTTAGCAGCTGTCAATCTGGCGATCGGAGTTGCAGTTCGCGTAAGCATAAGAACCGTGCCGTGGTGAACACACACACACACACACACCACACACACACACAACACACACACACACACACACACACACACACACACACACACAACACCTACCACACACACACACACACCCACACACACACACACACACACCACACACACACACACACACAGCACACACACACACACACACACACACAGCAAGATAGATAGAAAATAGATATTATTTTTATTTTCACACACACACTACACACACACACACACAAACACACACACACACACACACACACACACACCCACACACACACACACACACACACACACACACACACACACACACTGAAGTGATGCCGTGACTAACCAAGCTATTAATACCTCATGACTCGGATTACCGCTGGCACTATTCCATCATTCTGTACTGCCACGATGAATAATATCATCAAATATTTTTTTCTAATAATAGTGATAAGTCATTGTTCCTCATGTATTGTTAGTTGATGTTGCTGCATGCCTGCTTCTGCTAAATAAGTGTTGGTTTATTTTCGCACATGCTCACTGTTTTCACTGCCCCCGTATTTCCAATATAATGGTTATTCTTAAGTAGTGTCTCTGCCTCACTTGTTACTTTTAACTTTTTTTCATTTTTTAGACAGTTTATAAATTGCAAAAGATAGATTAGCTTTGTTAGTAGCGAAGACGACGTAGCTAAGCTGCTACGTGTGGTGTGGTAAGTGGTGTGTTAGTGGTTGCTGCTGTTTTGCTGTGTGGTAATGTGCTATGAGGTGTTGTGTCGCATGTGTGTGTGCTGTGTCGTGTGGTGCTGATTGGCTGTGTACTGTGTGTGTTTGGTGTGTGTGTGTGTTGGGAGTGTCCGACGTTGTGGCGTGGGACGTCATGAACTGCGTTATGTGTAATTTTCTTTTTCCTTTATAACTTATTTTATGTTAAATGCCAGGCACAGCCGTTGCAGTGTGAGAGGCACCTGTCACTTAATGCTGACACTAGTTATATACACTTAAGAAAAGTTTATGTGCTCCTATTTATTTCCGTGTGCTGTGTAGTCGAATGTGTAGATGTGTGTGTGTGCTGCTGTGTGTGTCGTGGCTGGCTGATGGGGTGGAGAAGTGCTACACATGCTATACTAACATCTATATTTAAATCATGCAGTACATGAAAATATGGGATAGGAGTTCTGTAATATGCGTCTCTGTGAGCACATG
>JACEEZ010008257.1:345000-355000 GCA_016584305.1 Chionoecetes opilio | reverse complement strand
GCTGCCGCGACACCGCCAACCCACCGTGAAACATTCCACCCACTTATGCACACATCTCCTCGTAACATCCACAATCCTTGATATTTCTTCCACTGGCCTCTCTGCCTTGTGTAGAGATACAATAACTTTAATTTGCTCCTTTGTTAGGTCTTTCTTGCCACTCATTATGCAAATAATGATATTATACCAATGCGCGTCTGTTCAAATTACTCGCGGGAAGGAAGGCGATACTTTTTTAAATGCTTCGTCTATAATTGACAAGTGGCATCTGAACATTCCTCAACGGTCTTGATGGACTGCCCGTGCCTTAAACAAGCTGCCATATGTAAGATATCTCTCTCGGAAGTCAGTAGGCTGCCATAGAGTACATTTTCTGAATTCCCGTATGGAAGCGCTGTGTTATGATGTCGCGAACAATGCTTTGGCGCGCTGTGTACACGTACGTATACAATATATATATATATATATATATATATATTATATTATAATATATATATTTATATATATATATATATATATATATAATGTAAGCGAAAGTGTGTCTGTCTGTGTGTGTGTGTGTGTGTGTGTGTGGTATAGGTTCCGCCCCCCGTGGTGCAAACACCTCATATGGCACATTTTTGGAATCAGGTTGACCAGGGGAAGGTCATAAGCCCACTTATGAGATGATCCGATTACTTTTTTTTTTTTTTTTTTTTTTAGCAGCCTATTAGCGAGAATTGTGAAAACAAAGTGGGTTGCGAGAATTGAGGAAGCCTTGATGTAGGGTGATGGGTAATGGGTGAGTGAATGGGTGGGGTGATGGGTAATGGGTGTGGGGTGATGGGTGAGTGAATGGGTGGGGGGTGATGGGTGATGGGTGAGGGAATAGGGGGGGTGATGGGTAATGGGTGAGTGAATGGGTGTGTGGTGATGGGTAATGGGTGAGTGAATGGGTGGGAGGTGATGGGTAATGGGTGAGTGAATGGGTGGGGGGTGATGGGTAATGGGTGAGTGAATGGGTGTGTGGTGATGGGTAATGGGTGAGTGAATGGGTGGGGGGTGATGGGTAATGGGTGAGTGAATGGGTGGGGGGTGATGGGTAATGGGTGAGTGAATGGGTGGGGGGTGATGGGTAATGGGTGAGTGAATGGGTGGGGGGTGATGGGTAATGGGCGAGTGAATGGGTGGGGGGAATACATACATTTCTACATCTATGATTTCAGGAAAGTTAGAAGGGGCTATCTGGAGAGTCCATGTTTGGTGGGCCGAAGGCCCACCAAACACAGGTGGTGGGCCGAAGGCCCACCAATAGCCCTCC
The DNA here is from genome assembly GCA_016584305.1 of Chionoecetes opilio. Lineage (NCBI taxonomy): Eukaryota > Metazoa > Arthropoda > Malacostraca > Decapoda > Majidae > Chionoecetes > Chionoecetes opilio. The sequence goes on along the minus strand of JACEEZ010008257.1, from coordinate 353,700 downwards.
GCAGGAGCTAGCCAAAAAGTCCGCCCGGAGGGCGGCTTTGCGGCTAGTATATCATAATTATGATTATTCATGGTTTCACATTGATAACATCAATCATATCATTTTTACAATTACCATTGAATATAATAAAAGTTAAAAAAGATTAACTGAGACTCTCGTCCAGGTTTCTGACCAAGTGTTGCAATGTGTGATAGTGGAAGTGAGGTGTTACGAGTGTGGTATTAATAGCCTGACCTCGGTGCGGCGCACAGGCGATGATAAAAGCCACGATCCGGTATGATGTTCATGTTGAGTGTCACTATTGAAGCGAGAGCCGCGGATACGAAGCGTGGACCAGAAACACAACACCAAAAATTTGATTGGAGGAAAAGTAAATTCATACTTTCAGCTTAATGTAGGTACATAATATTACTATATATTGTTGCCATTATAGTAATGATATAATAAAGGTAATAGTAGAAAATATATAACAATATCAATAATCATAATAAGGAGAACATTACCATTAATATTATAATTATTGTTATTATTATTATTATAATTATGAATATCATTATTATTATCAATATCATTAATTATATCATCATTTTTATCGTTATAGTCATCAATTGTATCACTGCTACTGTCCCTACTACCACATTTGCATTTTTTGTTATTATAATTATTAGTAATAGTAATATCGTTATCATAATTATCATCATTATTACCGCCACTACTGCTCAGAACAAAAGCTGCATTTGTAGCAGCATCAACAGCTGTGGTGGGTGTCAGCTTTTTATTGATATTCTTTGTTCACAAACGTGTTCTGCGTTCCTACTGTCTCTTTATTTTCACTCACGTACTCTTCTGCCTTTGTCTTTTCCTCCTCCCCTTCTCTCTCTCTCTCTCTCTCTCTCTCTCTCTCTCTCTCTCTCTCTCTCTCTCTCCTCTCTCTCTCCTCTCTCTCTCTCTCTCTCTCTCTCCTCTCTCTCTTCTCTCTCTCTCTCTCTCTCTCTCTCTCTCTCTCTCTCTCTCTCTCTCTCTCTCTCTCTCTCTCTCTCTCTCTCTCTCTCTCTCTCTCTCTCTCTCTCTCTCTCTCTCTCTCTCTCTCTCTCTCTCTCTCTCTCTCTCTCTCTCTCTCTCTCTCTCTCTCTCTCTCTCTCTCTCTCATGCCTCTTTACCCTTTTTTTCCCATGCTGCTTCCTTGCTCTCATCCTAGCTCTTCTCTCACTTGTCCCTTTCATTAATATGCCTGCCGTCCCCTTCCCCTTATCCACTCCTTCTCATCTCCCTTCCTCCCTCCCATCCTCCTGCTCCTCTTTAGTCTTCGGTCCTACACCTTTCATATTCTCTTGCCCCCCTGTACTTTTTTCCTTCTTGTTATCCTTGTCCTTCTAACTCTCATAAACACCACCCCTCCTCTCCCCTCCTCCTCCTTGTAGTTGTCATCTCTGTGTCCTCATGCATGCACTGGAATAACGGGTGAGACCATTATAAGTATTTTTTTGTTTTACTTTTACAACCTCAGAGTACGTATAAAAAAAATAACAGAGCGCAGACCCTCCTACGTGTGTGTGTGTGTGTGTGTGTGGGTAAGGAAGGTGGGCGGGTGGGCGGGTGGGCGGGCGGGTGGGCATATGAATGTGTTCGCATTTGTTGCTTAAAGCCTGACTGAGAATGCAATTAGATTTTTTTTTTGGCCATCTATATTAGCTTACGTTAAAAAAGTATTATCGTCATGGCGGATTTACTTTATTTGCCCCATTTATGTATTTGCGGACCTGAGGAGGAGGTATTAAGTTTAGGGGGCGCAGGTGTGTGCGTTCTTGAACCCAGTGTCTGCTGAGGGTTTTCAGCTGAGTTTCTGCGCAGTGGCGGATCTTGGGGGTGGCCTGAAATCTCATTGGCCACCCCAGATCTGAGTCAGAGATTTAATGACAATTTTACCATTTATTGAAATGGTTGTGTGGCCACCCCAAACTAAATCTGTGTCCAGCCTTGGCCACCTCAGTCAAACTTTCCCGGCGGCGCCACTGCTGCTGCTGCGGCCATTCTGCTCCTCCACACTCTTTTAAAAGTTTTGTTCGTGACCTATATATCAGGGGAGGGCTTCTGTTTTTAGGAAGCTTTGATTTAAAGGGGAGTTGTGCACAAATACCCCGTGTCCAACTTGTATGTGACGTGTCTTGTGCTGCACCTGGAGGGTGGGAGGATTAAAAGGCGTCCCCATGGAATACTGTGTGGCGTGTGAACAGAGCTGGGCAGTATTTAAATACATTTGTATTTAAATACGTATTTAAATAAATTTGTGTATTTAGAAATGTATTTATAAATACATTGGTTGTCATGTATTTAAATACAGTATCTAACTATTTTTATGAGTATTTAAATACAATGTATTTAAATACTCATAATATAAAAATGTAAATACTTTTTTATCAGTTAATTTGGCCATAAACCCGCCCTACTATCTGGCAATCCTGATGTTACAGTGAACCAGTGTTTCCACTTTCAAGGAAATTTCCTTATTTTTAGGAAATTTAGGCCTGAGAAGGAAATTTCTAAAGAAACCCAAAATCTAAGGAAATCCTAAGGAAATCCATTCTTTTCGGATATGTTAAAATTTGTGTGTATTTAAAATACATTTACAAATGTATTTAAATACAATTGATGTATTTAGTATTTAGTATTTAAATACATTCGTAAAATGTATTTAGTATTTAGTATTTAAATACATTCGTAAAATGTATTTAGTATTTAGTATTTAAATACATTTCTCCCATGTATTTAGTATTTAGTATTTAAATACATTCGTAAAATGTATTTAGTATTTAGTATTTAAATACATTCCTCCCATGTATTTAGTATTTAGTATTTAAATACATTCAATGTATTAGTGCCCAGCTCTGCGTGTGAAAGACATTTCGTTAAGTAGAGATAAATGTTTTGTATTAAAACTATGTCATGCGTGGCTTGCTGTCTCCCTGAAAAAATTGTTTTAGGTTGAAAGGGGATGGAAACTTATGTGTCCCATCGACCAACGGATCATGACCAGCCGTGTCAAACTTTGTTGTGAGCATCTACTATATAAAGCACCAAAATATAAAGTGTCCCTATCACTCATCGGTCGTAGTAGATTAGCGTAGGGGATAAGGTCTGCCTCAATCAATACGAAATCAATATGTTTGTAACTGCTTTAATTTATATCAGTTAAGACAACATTAAACGTGCTGTAGAGTAGAAAAAATATATTATAATAACAATAACAATAATAATGATGATAATAATAATAATGATGATAAGAATGATTATGATTACAATGAAATCTTGACCCCAATCTTGACACAGAGGACGCTCAGAACGCCTTATCGTCTTTAGGCCGCGCTAAATGTAACCTGAACAAAACTGAACATAACGTGATTTGACTTTTGTATATTTTTTTCGCCAGTGAATAATGGTTTTATGTTCGTTCGAAGGAAAAGTTTCTCCGTCAACGTATATTGTGCACAGAGCCCGATTTTTTTTTATTTCTCTCCTGAAAATTGCAAATATTTTTCAATTAAAATAAACAACAATTTTCATGGAAGATAAAAAAATACGAAATATACGAAATACATTATATATGAAACTGAAAATGGAAACACTGTGAAAAGAGGGCGAGACTGAGGGACAATAATGGCTGAAAATTATTGCCTGTCGTTCCCTTCATCTCTTAGTCACCTGAAGCTTAAAATGTTCTAATTTTTCCCTCATCGCATTGTGCTTCAGTACCCATTTTACCACGCGCTGTCATTATGTCTCTCTCTCTCTCTCTCTCTCTCTCTCTCTCTCTTCTCTCTCTCTCTCTTCTCCTCTCCCCTCTCTCTCTCTCTCTCTCTCTCTCTCTCTCTCTCTCTCTCTCTCTCTCTCTCTCTCTCTCTCTCTCTCTCTCTCTCTCTCTCTCTCTCTCCACACACACACACACACGCTCACATTCACAGCCCTCCACTTACTCTCCTCACCCACTTACTCTCCTCACCCACTTACTCTCCTCACCCACTTACTCTCCTCACCCACTTACTCTCCTCACCCACTTACTCTCCTCACCCACTTACTCTCCTCACCCACTTACTCTCCTCACCCACTTACTCTCCTCGACCACTTCCCACCCTCACCCGTCATCCGCTCCTGCATACTCGAATTCATTTCACACCTGCCAAAATTCTGCCAAAAAAATAATCCCTGCTCTGCCTGAGTTTTTAGAATCCTTTTTTTATTTATTTTCTTCAGCTCCAACATAAATCGTTCCACATGCCAACACTGTCTTCATGTTTTAAACCTTCACTCTGCTTCCTTAATAGTCGACTCCATAGATGCTCGTTACTGTTACCTACTCGTTTACTTGTATATTACTCGTTTTGTATTACTCGTTACCCAATCCTCACTCTATCAACGTTATTACAAGTCTCAATACCTCCACCATCACCATCAACAATAATACCAAAATATCCAGAACCAGAACACAAAAATCCTGAACATCACCCACCACCACCACTACATCATAACCATTGCTTACAAAAAATTTAATTACTGAACCTGTCAAACTGTAGGCATAAAAACACCACCACCATCACTCATTTACGCAGCGTCGCCACCGCCGTGACCAAAACCATTGTCGCTTTTGGCACCACTGACTATACACATTTTACAACACCAACTCTATAAGATGCGTCCTATTCAACTCTCTCTCTCTCTCTCTCTCTCTCTCTCTCTCTCTCTCTCTCTCTCTCTCTCTCTCTCTCTCTCTCTCTCTCTCTCTCTCTCTCTCTCTCTCTCTCTCTCTCTCTCTCTCTCTCTCTCTCTCTCTCTCTCTCTCTCTCTCTCTCTCTCTCTCTCTCACAGTCATTACCGAAAATAGCACCAGAACAAAGTTTTCGTCTGACCCGGCTACGAAAACAACTTTCTAACACGTCTCTAACACATTTCAATTTTGCGGTTTTGCTGATTATTTTTTGGGATGACTTTCCAAGGCGACTTTTATGTTGAAATTACGTATCTATTGAAAAAAAAATTGCAAGGATGTTATGCAGGACTTAAATTTTCCCTGTAATGCCACTGTGTGTATGCTTGTCTCATCCACATTCATAGCTCGATGGTCAAGTGGTTTTCTTGTCTGCTTCAAAATTCTGTGCTTCAAGAACTCGCTAAACTTCTTCCATGAAACTGATTAATTTCCTTCCTTAATTTTCGAGCGCCACCTGCGTCCTTTCCTTGGTGTAATCCCAGAGTAAAAAGAAATTGCAGGATACCAAGTTTTCAGGTGTGGTAAGCACGAGAGAGAGAGAAAGAAGAGAGAGAGAGAGAGAGAGAGAAGAAGAGAGAGAGAGAGAGAGAGAGAGAGAGAGAGAGAGAGAGAGAGAGAGAGAGAGAGAGAGAGAGAGAGAGAGAGAGGTGTGTTTCCCAGCCATGATGCAAACAATAACACTTCATTAACACGTGTTTTAGTCAAAGCAAATGATATTATTTTTATGACGAACACTCTCTCTCTCTCTCTTTTCTCTCTCTCTCTCTCTCTCTCTCTCTCTCTCTCTCTCTCTCTCTCTCTCTCTCTCTCCTCTCTCTCTCTCTCTCTCTCTCTCTCTCTCTCTCTCTCTCTCTCTCTCTCTCTCTCCTCTCTCCTCTCTCTCTCTTCTCTTTCTCTTTCTCTCTAACAAAGCATATACTTGCATCAACGTCTAAGACCCTTTGCTCTACACCGTGTGCTGAGTCGGCCCGCCTGAGTCTGTCTCTTTTGTTCTCGGTGGCGGGTCAAGAGCGGGACGTGTGGCGCTCTGATTGCAATTTATAACCTTCTGCCCTAGTTAGAAACAGGTGTGTGTGTGTGTGTGTGTGGTGGGTGTGGGTGTGGGTGTGGGTGTGGGTGTGGGTGTGGGTGGGTGGGTGGGATTTCAATTCATAAGTACACTCACACTTGTTTTATTAATTACATATGGTATGGTAGGCATTAAGAGTGTAAAATTATGAAGTCTATTATGTAAGTATAAATGTACTGTATGATCATAAGGGCTTCTCTACAGACCTGCTTTGGGCCTCGGGAGTCTGCACAGCCATCACCTCAACAGGTAAGTTCAGGGTACTTAAGCTATTAAGGAAATGCTGTCAACGTGTGTTTGTTTGTGTGTGAGAGGGGGTGGGGGGCTCAGAGGGCTAATGGAGTGAAGCTCGTGATGTCTGCTATCATGTTACACGTATTTTTAAATCATTGTATTATATTCATCGCACACAACATTTTTGGTAACTGGTTCCATGGCAATTGCTTTAAATTAGTGTTAAAATCCTAAACATCCTAAGATCTGGGACGTCGCAGCCCAAGGAAACACTTAGCTTTAAATTATTCAACTGTAAATACCGATAACATATACATACTTTACTCCGAGACTTTTACGAAAGACTGCAGCATTAACCAAATTCCATTATTTTGCACCCCATTGAATGTGCGACAAATTCCTATAGTTTTCTTTGTGGTTGTTTTACTGGTAATTGACCTCTGTGATGGTTCCCCGCGGTGCTGTTGTCCTCCCCACAACACACCTTTAATGTCGCCCGTGGTCTGAGGTGTGTCCGTGTGTCACAACACGTTGGCGGTTCGTTAGCTGATATCTGATCCGTGTTTAGAGGCACCACAATGCCAATTAGGGTTAATTTGTTTATTGTGACGTAGTTCATTATAAAAGTCTGAAAATCCTTGAAAATTTTGAAAACTTTAATTCTAGTTATGAAGTATCATTGTAATCGTTTATACATAATTGGCTTAGTGTGTTTCTATATTCTGTAGTTGTGATGATTACAGGATGAAGCCCTTAACAAACAATAACTTACATCATGCGTGTTTTAATGTTCTTATGAAGGTATTTTGTAAGTCATTTATTTATCTTTAGTTTGAGAGGCATATGTCGCAAGATCTGTCTGTAAAATATTTTCATTGTAGTTTCATTCCCAGTTACTGTATGGGCAGACTGGCCAACCCACTTGATTGAATGGTGTCTAATTTCTAGAATCTCAGGAAAAGTAAGCAACCATACCCTTATCTAAATAGCATTTCCTGACGTATATGTTGCTTAGCTTAGGAAGGACACCATAGATGCCAAAAAAAAACCAAAATTGTCCCAAGATGACGACTCTCACAAAACCACTCCGGTAATTCCTCAGACTTTCTCTCACTAATTTCTGGAGAATTCTGGACCCCAGATCTAATTTCCTCCTAATGGACCTCCACCACTCTCTATTAAGCCTCATATTTTTCTTATAGACTTATGTAGGTCCTTTGAGACTGCGGCCAGATGTTTGTAATTCGCACCATTTCTTTCTTGTAAACGTACGAGTATGTATATCAATTTTACTCTAAAGTTATTTTGTTGTTAGCAATCCTTCGCAATATAGTTTTCACTTAGACCAAGGCTTTGAAAATCTGAAAATTAAGGTTAGAAAAAGAGATTAGAGTTTAGAAAGACAGATCCTTGGGCAAAGCTGGGACCGTAAACACCCTACAAACCCTATCCTCTTAATCAAGGGGGAAAGTAATGGCCCACTTGTCAGCAAAATATCCTGAGCCTTGAGCGAGGTTCGAACAAGAAACCACAGAGTAGTGGAGGGGGGGGGAGGCGTGCGCACGCAAGGTTAATAGCCACCGGCTTAAAATATTCTGGGTAAGAAAAATGCTTAATAATCTCTTCATAATCAAAGCACTCAGTAGGAAAATTCTGAAAGGGGGATGACTATTATAGTTGTGGAAATGTTATGATCTTTCTTTCTACAATGAGTTAAAGTCATAAGAAACTGAGGAGAATAAATACAATGAACAGGTGTATCGTACTGATTACAAACGAAATTGATAAATGAGTGAAAATACCTAAGATGGACATGAGTATTAAAGTATTAAAAGTAAAGTATTAAAGTAGAGTATTAAACATTAAAGTAGAATGGAGAGTCCAGACTGTTGGATGGAGAGGAGGCACACTTGAGACCAATAAAAATGACAATACCTGTTAAAGATAGCAAGAGATACGATATTGTACAGGAGTGAGAGAGACAGTTAAAGACGAGGAGTTCATAAGATCTTTCCATCAACGGATGAATGACTGGAGGCTGTGGAAGGCTCACTACAAAAGTACAAAGCGTATGAGAATGACTGAAGGCTTAGTATCCATTATTTGTATTTCACTATTGTACTTCCATCCATTTTTTTGCACCACATATACCTACCACTCGCCGCCGTGTGTTATGTCATATTTCCTCACTGCAGGATGTGATATATTACTACTAAAATTAAACTTGTGTACTGAGGTGAATTATTTAGCTATGAAATGCTACATGGGTATTTTATTACATTTTGTGAAATTTCTATAATGTTGAGCCGTTATTGACTCATGAGTACCCGGTATTGCAACTATGACCAACCTGCAATACTAACTGACAGCAAAGATTAGGATATTTTTATAAGAGTCAAATAAAAAAAATGGTGGGGGATTAATGGACAAAAATATATAAGTGATATATACCTGAAATAAGCATGTCATCTCAAAATAATCGTTTGACACAAGACATTGCTACCACTAGTCGGGAAATCATTACCAACGCTAGATAGCAAACTATTTTTTTGTATGCACGTAATTGAGTTAACCAACTCACATTTCAATCAATGTCTAATGCCAAAGGCTGTTTTGCAAGGGTAATTTGTGTGTC
>JACEEZ010008257.1:330000-342500 GCA_016584305.1 Chionoecetes opilio | reverse complement strand
ATGTTGAAATTCCTTTTGGTATTCGCGGCGCGGGCGTGGAGCAGAGTAGTGATGGCACAGGCACGCAGGAAATAGGTTTCACGTTCGGTTACTGACCCCGAATCGAGCTTCAATGAACCTCTTAATTTTTATTCGCCCATTTACTTCTGTACAGGGCTGAATAAGGCAGCTAGGGCACAGACACGCTATTGTAGTGTCTGCGAGGCACTCAACTTTACCCGGTATTGACGGGAACTTGTATCGGTACTGGTGCGTGGCGAGCGCATGGCAAGCCAGGTGTATCAAACGCTTGTGTGTGCACGCGAGGCTCTCAGGCGTCCCTGAACACACACACACCACACACACACACTTACTCTCTCTCTCTTCTCTCTCTCTCTCTCTCTCTCTCTCTCTCTCTCTCTCTCTCTCTCTCTCTCTCTCTCTCTCATCATATCATATACATTATTTCCTTTTCCTCCTCCAATTTCCTCATTCTCCTCCTCCTTCTATATCAGATTTATTTTTATTCGTATAGTTCTCTTATCTTCCCCATCTGTACCTTCTCCTCCTTCTCTTTTCTTCTCATCATCCTCGACATCATCATCATCATTATTATCATCACTTTTTTTCTTTTCCTTCTGTTTATATTTTCACTCCATATTTCTTTACAATCTCCTTTCTACCAACTGTTCTCCCTCCCGCCGTCACTGTACTAGGAATTGAGCGGCGGCGGTGGCTCTCCTTTCCGCCCCTTTGTTTACTATTTTGTTAACATGGCCGCGTCAAAAGAAAACTCCTCGTTCCCTTCCCCCAATTCAATTTTTTTCAGGAAATAAGTGATTTTAGTCAAACAACAACTCCATCCATATCGGTCTGTCGCGAAACATCACTGTCACAATTTTCCAATGACATTTCTTTTTTCTTTAGTCTCCCTCGTAAGCCTCGCCCTCCCTGCAGTGCAATATTTTGTTCACACGGACAGAAATAACTTTTTGTTCAATTCAGATAATTTTCTCCTCCAATCACAATAAATTCACCACCAGGCACAAAAACGTTTCTGCCCTAAAAGCTTCTCATTTCGGGTTTGGCTATGAGGGCCGCAGGGTTTGGTGGGAGGCGGGGAATAAAGTTAGTCCGGTAGCATTGCCAGTGAATTTAAATGCCGTTGCGACCTACGAATTATAATTTCCAGGTTAATTAGTTTTTACCTGTTACAGTTTAACTTTTTTTGACAACTCTCCTGAGTCGCTCTCTCTCTATATAAACTGATGAATTCAACGGCTCTCTAGCTCTCCAGTGTTTGCATAATCATCATTGTGTTTATATCATCATAATTATCATTGTAATTATCATCATTATTATTATTCACGGGACAACTTTAATTAGCAAGAATGCAGGTGGCAGTTGAAATTAAAGTTGGCATTTTTTTTTCTTTTCTCTTTTCAAGCTGCTCACCATTTTGGGACTTCATGTCTGTGTTACTTTGAAGTTTTATTATATCTCTTCTGCGTTTTTCTTCCCTGGCGGTTAATTGGGACGCTCTATGATGCCTGTGTATATAATTTTCCTTTTATTAATCTTTTATAGTCATCCAACTCTTTATCTCCTGTGGTTCAATGTCCTCTCTCTCTCTCTCTCTCTCTCTCTCTCTCTCTCTTCTCTCTCTCTCTCTCTCTCTCTCTCTCTCTCTCTCTCTCTCTCTCTCTCTCTCTCTCTCTCTCTCTCTCTCTCTCTCTCTCTCTCTCTCTCTCTCTCTCTCTCTCTCTCTCTCTCTCTCTCTCTCTCTCTCTCTCTCTCTCACTCTCTCTCTCTCTCTCTTGCAGAACTGTTTTGTCCTTTCTTATTTATCCCTTCCTTCCCCTGCTCTCATCTAATCTTCTATCTATTCCAGTGCCAAGCCTTTCTCTATTTCCTTCTTCCCCCACTTTACCACGTTTCCAGTTTTTTCCCCTTTATTCTCTTTCCCTTCTATTTTGCCCCTCATTAATCTTTTGTTTCTGACATTTCCCACATTTTCCAGCCTTTCTCTTCTCTTACTGTCTGCTCACCTTACTTTTATTTTTACCTCTTCTACTACTGTCACTTTCCTATTTCTACTACACTTCTACTACTTTCCTCTTTCCTCTTCTTGCTCTCCTATTCTTCTCCTTTTCTTACTCCTTGTCTAGTTCTGTTTCACTTTGACTAATTAATCCTCTTCTTTGTTTGCTTATAGTCCTCTTACCTTTAGCTTCACCCTCTTCTCGTGCTTATCCTCTTCCTCCTTCTCTTCTCATCATCATTTTTCTCTTTCTCATCTTTCTCTTGCTCTGTGTCTTTCTCTTTTCTTCTGTTTCTTCGTCTTCTTTCCTTCATTTAACTTGCATCATTCTCTGCATCATTCTCTTATTTTCTTGCTTCTCCTCTTTCTCATTCTTTCTCTTGTTCTTCCTCTTTCTCTTTTATTTTGCTTCTTCGTCTTTTTTCCCTCATTTACCACCCATTCTTCTCATATGTTCTTGCTTCTCCTTCTCTTATTTTCTTACTCCTCCTCCTTCTTCTCTTCATACTCATAATTTTCCTTCCCTTCCTTCAGAAGTCAAAGCAGTAAAATATTTTGGAAGCTTTATTTCAAGAGGGTCCATTATTATGGTTCTTACCCTTAGTTGAAGCTGCCCACACCTTTCCCTCGCTTCCTATCTGCCTCGTTCCTACCACACCCTTCCTTCTTCCAGGTTGACTGCCTCCTTACTCCTTCCAATTCTTCCTTTTCTTTTCCTTCCTATTCTTCCTTTTCTTTACCTTCCTTTTCTTTACTCCTATCCTCCTAGACCCTGTTTCGCTACTCCTTTTTATTTGTATTCGTTCTGCACTGGAAACCTCGCATGCCCACAGAAGAAGAAATCGTATGTTTTCGTACACTGACAAATTTTCTTTATTACCCATCCAATCACCTTCTCTCGTTATTGTTAATCTGTTACTGATGGCCACCTTGATATGATTTCCTCCTGGCCTTCGCTGCCCAAAACTGGTCGGCAACGAAGCCAAGAACATCTAGGAGGAAGCAAGAGAAAGGAGTATAGTCAATGGAGTCTTAAGTTTTATCTAAAAATGTAAACTAAAACGAGACGGATGGATGATAAAAACAGAATGAATGAGGTTGAATTAATGCTTTGATATTTATCGGTTATTGCATTGTAAATTCTCGATAAGGTGAAGGGGACGTTAATGTAAGCTAAGGATTGAATATTGAGCAGGTCTAGACGTATCCTGCTTAAATTAATATGTTGGATAGTTGCAGACACAGACATGAGATAGCCGGTTAGGACAGAGAACAGCAGTAAGAGCAAGGCAGTTCATAACAAGGCAATTCATAACATCGACATATAACTTACTCGCCACCTAATGTGCCAGAAACTTGCAGTCTTAAGACATTGCCACCATGAGTAAGCCAATATCCGGGAGAGAGTGAGAGAGAGAGAAAAAAAAAGGAGAAAGAGAGAAAGAGAGAGAGAAAGAAAAGGAGAGAAAGAGAGAGAAAGAGAGATAGAGAGAGAGACAGAGACAGAGAGAGAAAAAAGAAAAAAAAAATAAAGGGAGAAAAAGGGAGAAAAAGAGAGTGAGAGAGAAAAAAAAAGAGAAAGAGAGAGACAGAGAGAGAGAGAAGTGGGGAGGGGAAGGTTGGAAAGAATGGAAAAAGAAATAGAGTTTGGGCAGATAAAGAGCACTTCGCGTGATGAAGGAAACCAAAGCAGTAGACATAGTGGTTGCAATTAAGAGGAAAATGTTGGGTACGTAGCTCAAAATTCCTCAAGAAAAAGAGGTGGAACATTGGAGAGAAAATGTAGGCAAATGGTTGAGAGAGAGAGAGAGAGAGAGAGAGAGAGAGAGAGAGAGAGAGAGAGAGAGAGAGAGAGAGAGAGAGAGAGAGAGAGAGAGAGAGAGAGAGAGAGAGAGAGAGAGAGAGAGAGAGGAGAGAGGAGAGAGAGAGAGAGAGAGAGAGAGAGAGAGAGAGAGAGAGAGAGAGAGAGAGAGAGAGAGAGAAATCAAACTGGGAAGGGAGCAGCCCGCAGAACATAGGAGAAGCCTTTGTTCTGGCTAGGAAAAAAATATATAGCCCTTCAGCGGTTTATCTCCATTTTTTAGCGTTTTTCCACTCCCTTCAGCAGTTTGATATCTGCGTAAGTAACTAACTGTCAGTTTGTTCTGTCTGTCTGTCTAGATGTGTTTATCTATGGTTGTGTCTATATATCAACGTCACTCTCTCTCTGTACGGGTGAGTGTGTGTGTGTGTGTGTGTGTGTGCTTACCCAATTGTACATATATACCTAGTTGCAGCATACATGGCATAATTTATACTCGTGGGGTGCTGTCTCAGTATTTATATTTATCAAGTTTTTTCCATATAGAGATGCACCCATTTTGCCACTTCTTAATTATTTTCCATTCCAGGCACGTATGTGTGTGAGTGAATTAGAGTATCCTGGGTATATCTCCCTTTTATTATGAATTACTACTACATTTGGAAAACTAGCCTTCCTCCCCTTTTGTTAATAGGATTTAAAGGCAAAAATAATGTTTAATCCCTATTCAACATTCAACAAGCATTTGTACTGAACATATGAGGCAGAGCTTAATCGTGGCAGTAGTATTCATAACACGATGTAGGTAGATGTTGCGCTTCACGGCATCTGAAAAAGTCCATTCAACTCGTACGTTTGGACCAAAATTTAAGTTTGCCAGTAAGAAGATAGTCACATATGAATAATAAATCGCTCCTTTGAATACACCAAAGCTTATCTTACAGCCTTTTATGTAGTAAAGAGACTCTCAACTAATGCATTGCGGCTCCTTGGCTGAGGCTTACCCACACACGCACAAACAGATCAAAGAAAATCCATCTTTTATAATGTCAGTTTTTTTTTCATTCATTTTCATTGATATATAACTTTCATATATGCTTTCAACTTGACTTTAGTTTCTGACACAAAACATTCAAGATTAAAAGTTTGAAAATAGGAATCTACAGACAGGACTGAGATGTCATACCGAGAAGCACCCATGTTCATAATGTTCGTATCAAAGAAAAAAAAAAGTACTATTGAATCCCTCTGAACAAAGAAGCTGCAATGATCACGGTTTCGAGACTCCACCGAATATTCGAATATTTCTACGTTGATGACATGGTGTAATAGTCAGGCAGGGATACACATAGCTCATGCATCTCGTCAATTAGCGCGTTCATAATTCCCCTCCATGTCACCTGTTGCTGCAGGCACTCGCTGGAATGTAAAGTAAACCCGGTCACTGTTTGTTCAGGATAGAGGATAGATCACACCATGTACGGCGGCGTGACCTATTTTTAACTCCTCTCTCTCTCTCTCTCTCTCTCTCTCTCTCTCTCTCTCTCCTCTCTCTTCTCTCTCTCTCTCTCTCTCTCTCTCTCTCTCTCTCTCTCTCTCTCTCTCTCTCTCTCTCTCTCTCTCCTCCTTCTCTCTCTCTCTCTCTCTCTCCTCTCTTCTCTTCTCTCTCTCTCTCTCTCTCTCTCTCTCTCTCTCTTCTCTCTCTCTCTCTTCTCTCTGTCTCCTTTTTTTAGGATAGATCACACGAACGGCTGCGTGACCTATTTTTAACTCTTCTCTCTCTCTCTCTTCTCTCTCTCTCTCTCTCTCTCTCTCTCTCTCTCTCTCTCTCTCTCTCTCTCTCTCTCCTTTTCTCTCTCTCCCCTCTTTTCTCTCTCTCTCTCTCTCTCTCTCTCTCTCTCCTCTCTCTCTCTCTATCCCTTTTTTGAGTCATTTTTCCGTTTGATTCAATTTCTACAGAAGCATCTCCTATATTTCACTACTTTTTCCACTTTTCTCTCTTGGTTTCTGCAGAGCTAAGTAACGAAGGGCGCGGCTGCTGTGGAGGAACTCTAGTATAACTCTAGTGTGTTCTGTGTAGGAATGGGAATTAGCTTTTGTTCAGCAAGAAATGAGGTTGAACCATCTACATAATAGTACGAGGCCTTTGCAAACTGACTACATTGGTGTAACTCTCTCTCTCTCTCTCTCTCTCTCTCTCTCTCTCTCTCTCTCTCTCTCTCTCTCTCTCTCCTCTCTCTCCTCTCTCCCCTCTCTCTCTCTCTCTCTCTCTCTCTCTCTCTCTCTCTCTCTCTCTCTCTCTCTCTCTCTCTCCCCTCTCTCTCTCCTCTCTCTCTCTCTCTCTCTCTCTCTCTCTCTCTCTCTCTCTCTCTCTCTCTCTCTCTCTTTTCCTCTCTCTCTCTCTCTCTCTCTCTCTCTCTCTCTCCCCTCTCTCTCTCTCTCTCTCTCTCTCTCTCTCTCTCTCTCATATGCATAACTACGTGCACATCTCACTATATCATACCCGTGTGCAAACTTATATCTATATGCAGATAGTGACGTCTGCGTCCATGTTGTTTATCAAGAGAGACTGCGCGGAACAGATGGAGGATTGGTTGTGAGAGGAGGAGGAGGAGGAGGGATATCGCCTTAGCATGAGGAGACTGCTAAGGGAGGAAAGCAAGACTGCCTTCGCTTAAGGAGATGAATCCGGCGAATAGAGTGGGAATAATAAAGGAAGCGGAGGCATTGGTAGCTTGGGGGAAATGTGATCAAGAAAGGGTGAGGGCGCTGAGGATTAGTTGATGAAGGATGAGTAATCAGGAAGACATGAGGGAAGAGGAGGCGGAGGAATGGCTATGAGGGGAGATGGAAGTGAGACAGTGTAGTATTAATCATAAGGGGGAGAGAGAGAGAGAGAGAGAGAGAGAGAGAGAGAGAGAGAGAGAGAGAGAGAGAGAGAGAGAGAGAGAGAGAGAGAGAGAGAGAGAGAGAGAGAGAGAGAGAGAGAGAGAGAGAGAGAGAAGGCAGGAGTCAGGAAGCCATATATACGAGGGATAGACAAGTATTAATCAAGGAGTTAGAGAAGGCAAAAAAATAAGTCCTTCAAAGAGACAGTCCGGGAGAAATAGAAAATCGTGATATGAAAGAGGAAGATTTACTGTATATTTTGCGTGTTGAAAACCATCTGAAGGGAAATACACGCGGGAAAATATAACCCTTACTGAAAAAATAAATCGATTTTTTTTCTTTTCCACTTTTTTCTCTCTTTCACGCGCTTGGACGGCTCAGATTTAACCCCCGTTCAGCCTCACGCGTCGTATATAAGCGAGGAAACGTTCAGCGGGGCAGGGGGAAATTTTGCACCAGCAGGGATTTTTCACGTAAAGTGTGCCAAGTGTATGGGCTTTGGAATGCGTGTGGTGTGAAGGCAAGTTTGGTGTCGATGGCCCACTGACCGTCCATTGACCGTCCATTTTATTGGCGGTCGGTTGGGATTTGGTGGAGGTTATGTATGCGTAATGTGTGTGTAATTCACCTACGGCCTTGATCATGCGCTGGGCACGTGATTGTATGTGTGTTTTGGGGGGGATAGGGGAGGGAGGTTGTGTGTATTTCTCTATTTTGTTTTTTATATTATTATTATCATTATCATTAGTTATCATTAGTAGTAGTAGTAGTAGTAGTAATAGTAGTAGTAGTAGTAGTAGTAGTAGTAGTAGTAGTAGTAGTAGTAGTAGTAGTAGTAGTAGTAGTAGTAGTAGTAGTAGTAGTAGTAGTAGTAGTATCATTATTACCACTATCATTGTCAAATTCATGTTTATTAGAATTATAATCATCATAATTTCAAGAACAATATAATAATTCTTCTTTTCCCTTCCCATCCATCCCAAGCTAATCTTCCCGGGTGAGCTTTAACCGCGCTTTCCCTGCACAACTCTCACACATTTCTTGCATTCATCACAATCACTAGATATTACATAACGCGCAATAATTTCCCAGCGCCCTACTAATTTTCCGAAACAAATATTCACATGGGGTTCAGCTATCGAGAATTACCAATGATAAAGAACATATCGACGGAATCATTACATATTAAGTCATTGTTATATATCACATTTATTCTCATCTGTTTCCTAAATTATGCTCACGAGATATTCATCAAGATCTTCATATGCATGTGTAATGAACTTCTCTTTCCTTCTTTCTGGTTTCTCCCCCGAGCAAGGTTTCATTAACTAACAGCATATTCAGGCTTTCCCATACAAATGAGATATTCCTTCATCATGACAAAGCCGCCTGTGGGCCAAAGCACCTCAGAGCGAGATCGTGTGCGGCGTGGAATGTCGGGGGACGAAGAGAACACTGTATTAAACTCATGTATGCCCGGGAAATGAAACTGGAAACTTTAATCTTCTCAAGTTTTTTTAAGTAAAGATGCGACCGAAAAATTGGATTGTGTGTGTTGAGTAGCAGAGTTGAGAGAGAGAGAGAGAGAGAGAGAGAGAGAGAGAGAGAGAGAGAGAGAGAGAGAGAGAGAGAGAGAGAGAGAGAGAGAGAGAGAGAGAGAGAGAGATAGAGAGAGAGAGAGAGAGAGAGAGAGAGAGAGAGAGAGAGAGAGAGAGAGAGAGAGAGAGAGAGAGAGAGAGAGAGAGAGAGAGAATAAGTTGTATAATGATATGTAAGATAATAAGATAACATGATATAATTGTATAAGTTGGAATATAAATAACTTCTTGCAAAATATGTAGACTAAATGTACGATAAATCTCTTTGATTAAATTAGATGTAAATTTAATCAAGAGAGAGAAATAATAAAGCACAGCAAATTAATAACAGCAAAGTCTGCAAAACTGGCACTACATACACTATTGAAGGAAGGCAAAAGTATATGCCTGCAACATTAGGGCTCCCAAGGAAAATATAATAAAACTAAAGGCGAAAGAATCTAACAACGCATTGTATATCCAACTGAAGAAAAATATATTTTAAATTAAAATATCCGTATTTCAATAGTGAAGATGTGGTCCAGATGAGAGTAAAATATTCAGAATATGAAAAGTATCGCATGCCTGAATATGAAATCTTTTTGGCATAGCTCGGACCAGACTATCGAAGAATAATCAGGTTGTAAATCCGTCAAAGAAGATCCGTCTTAACATATCGTGAAATTCCTACAGAACCCCTTTCCCAATATGCCTCTGGAAATAGGTATTGAAATATACTGCATTGATATATCGATATATTGATAGACTTAAGGGTGGATGAAGAAACAATTAATAATATAGATAGATAGACAAAGATGGAATATGAGTTAGTTTGATGTATAGACAGATAATAATACATATAGGTATACTATAACATTGCTAGTAATTAGTAGAAGGAATGTATCTACGTTAGAAAACATGACACAATATCGGCGCAACAACTATTATTTTGTTCCCATCCCGGAAGTTTATAAAAAAAAATTCGTAAACTCTTGTCACTTGATTTATTTCTGAAAATCCTTGTCAGTCGTCACCGCTTTGCTCCCTGACACACTAAGCTCTCTCGGAACAATGGATCCTTGGATTATGCCAAGTTTTTTCGTCCCTCATTTTTTCACTTTAGATTTTTTTATCCCACAAGCCCCTTTTTTCTCCTCGCTCCCCTAAAGGTAAATGGAGGGAGAAGTGAGAGATTAAGCCCAAAGGAATTTTTCTTTAGAAGAGAAAATACAAGATTAAAGTAGGGTGCTCTGTCTACAGTGTGTGTGTGTCTGTGTGTGTGTGTGTGTGTGTGTGTGTGTGTGTGTGTGTGTGTGTGTGTGTGTGTGTGTGTGTGTGTGTGTGTGTGTGTGTATGTGTGTGCGTGTGTGTGTGTGTGTGTGTGTGTGTGTGTGTGTGTGTGTGTGTGTGTGTGTGTGTGTGTGTGTGTGTGTGTGTGTGTGTGTTCTATTTTTGTCTGTTTGGGTTCGCTGTGGAAAGAGGAGAAAGGTGAGG
This sequence comes from Chionoecetes opilio, assembly GCA_016584305.1. Lineage (NCBI taxonomy): Eukaryota > Metazoa > Arthropoda > Malacostraca > Decapoda > Majidae > Chionoecetes > Chionoecetes opilio. The sequence continues at coordinate 332,719 of JACEEZ010008257.1, read as the reverse complement.
GAAGGAAGCACAAGCACATAGAAGTGAAACCTTTTTTGCGTTAGGCCTCTGGTGGAGGAAAATGAAGAAAGATTTAGCAGACACCATCTTTTGCAGCTCGCCAGCTGAGGTCTTACGATAATATGAAGATGAATGAGCACCTGAGCAGAAAAAGAAAAGTCAACACGATGAAATTTGTGCATACTTCCCTCCTATCAGTTACAACGACTCTTTTGTGTGTGTGTGTGTGTGTGTGTGTGTGTTGCCTCCATGACTCTTTTGGGTCCAGATATCTTCAGCGATATAAATAATCATAATGCACTGTTTACACAATATAAGGTGCTTGCCATCGTAAGTCAAGCTCATGTTCGTTGGTAGTCTCTCAAGGTCTCAAGCCCTGTTCCTGACACTCGTTCGTGTTTCCATCGTGTCAAATTCAAGTAAAGATCATCTGTGACACTTGAAAAATAAAAAGAATTCTTGCAAGGATAAAAGTGGAAGTTAATCTGACATAGAGTGAATGTCTGCCTTTCGTTGCTCCTTCCCTTTACTGGAGAGCCTCAGATACCTTGTGGTCACCTCGTTACGCAAACCGCAGAGTTAGTGTGGCCTCTCGCCTCCTCCTAGACCCTGGGAATGCCTCAGCGGGAGACCCTTTGCCCCGATGTCAAGGCACGACAGCTCCATCGCCTCGCCACTCGCTTGACTGGAGCGGCGGCAGAAATATGTGGGAAACGATTTGGTGTATTCGAGCAGAAAACATAAAAGTATATATGAAGAGAATATCAAGTGTTCAGTTTTCTTATATTTGTATTTGTGTTAATATTATGAACATTGGAGCTTCGGAACACTAGGATAAGTCACCTGATAGTATGTTTTTATTTTATTTTTTTGACAAATCAAAAAAAAAATCACTATAAATGACAGTCAAAATGTATCGAATCTAGTATTACGTGATTAAAGTTATGAAATTGATAATGAATGAGTATGTAAGTATTCATTAATCGCTATATTGCTGGTGCTCATTTAGTATCCCCAAACCACGCTACGTTTACTTAACACTTGAGTTGTTGTTCCTGAATCTCGAATCGGTTGTCCTCTGCTAAATGTTACCATCTCTTGCACTGGTCTAACTCAGGTTGCCGTGTATTTATTATTAACGCACTTCCATTCGTTCTCATGTATATCCTTCCAATTTTTTTTTTAGGGGGATTTGTTTTTTTGTTTTGTTTTGTGTGTGTGTGTGTGTGTGTGTGTGGGAGGGGTGTTTGTATGTGTGCGTGGTACGTGCTTGTGTATTTGGATTGAAAACAGTAATCATAATCAGTAATGAAGGAATCAGTAATGAAGGATGCAGTAATCGAGGAATGAAAGAGGATAGATATGACCGTCTATAATACAGGGCATACAGCTAATTATTATGGCTGGAGAGAGTGCGAGTTTCAAAGCGATGTGGTATTAAGTCTGAAAAAGTAGGGCAATCACCGAAGGCAAGAAAGAAAGAAAGAGAGAGAGAAAGAGAGAGAGAAAGAGAGAAAGAGAGAGAGATAAAGGAATGTGGAATAGTAGGTCATCACATCAAAGCGGCTTGTTTATTGACGTAAAGAGACTTGTTGTCATTTGAAACTTGAACCATCGAACGGCATGTTGGCTCGCGTGTGCTCGTAGAGTGTGCTCGCGTATGCAAAGGGGAGGGATGCATGTCACCCCTCCACGACTCTCTCTCTCTCTCTCTCTCTCTCTCTCTCTCTCTCTCTCTCTCTCTCTCTCGCTCGCTCGCTCGCTCTCTCTCTCTCTCTCTCTCTCTCTCTCTCTCTCTCTCTCTCTCTCTCTCTCTCTCTCTCTCTCTCTCAAAAATCACTAGGTATTTTACGTATCCGCTTCTTGTTGTACATCACTAGAGAGACAGAAGTAGTGTGAGAGAGAGAGAGAGAGATAAGATAAGATAAGATTTTCATCCTATCTAGACACTTTGCAAGTACCAACTACAAGGTTATTGACTATACAAAGCGCCGCCACGTCAGCACGAACTAGGCGGACTCGAACCGCTGACCGAATGCACAGGGACGCTGCACATTGCGATGTCACGTCTCTACCAACCTTGCCACCCTGACGGGCGAGAGAGAGAGAGAGAGAGAGAGAGAGAGAGAGAGAGAGAGAGAGAGAGAGAGAGAGAGAGAGAGAGAGTAGTAGTGGTAATGTTAGTGTTAGTAAAAAGGTTCGCTTAAATAATGGAATCTGGCAAGGAGAGTGGAGAAGAAAGGAAGGGAATATCGGTTATGGGAGGAGGGAGAAAAAGTAGTGTGGCCGTGGGAGTGACACACAATGGGGGGGGGGGGCATGAATTGAAATAAATGAATAATCTGATAAAACTGTAAATTGTGTCGATTTGATAATGCATTGTGCATGTCGAAACAAAAGTGATTGTGCATGATAAAGAAGCAATGTACAGGATGATGCAGAATATGCGACACTGGTTGAATAGAAAGAAAGAAAAACTATATATAAATGAGGGCCTCCGCATTGAAAGGGGGTTAAGCGCCAAAAATAAAATTTTACAGGAGGAGCGGTCAAAGTTCAACAAAGTGGTGGCAGCTGTAACTTCGATTCTAATTGACGTACAGTGCTCATTTTGGTATCAAAATGTAGCTCGTCACTTGACGATTATGAATTTCATGAAAAATATTGGAAATGTTGAAAAATAATATCTATAATAATATAAGCGAAAGTGTGTCTGTCT
>JACEEZ010008257.1:317500-325000 GCA_016584305.1 Chionoecetes opilio | reverse complement strand
TTTTGCCGTTGGGTGGTGAGCTTCGGTTCCCGACTCTTTTAAAGGTGTTGTATCGTTTCCCCATCAAGCCCTGAGGGTGACTTGGGTTTGGGTCAAACAACACAACAATTGCCTATCTTTTGTGTAGAGGGAAGGGTGTCTGTCTGTCTGTATGTATGTATATATGTATGTATGTATGCATGAATCTCTCTCTCTCTCTCTCTCTCTCTCTCTCTCTCCTCTCTCCCCTCTCTCTCTTCTCCCCTCTCTCTCTCTCTCTCTACTCTTCCTCTCTCTCTCTCTCTCTCTCCCCTCTCCCCTCTCTCTCTCTCTTCTCTCTCTTCTCTCTCTCTCTCTCTCTCTCTCTCTCTCTCTCTCACACACACACACACACACACACACACACAACTCTTTTTATCTTGACTATCTATCAGTCTATCTTCTAATCAGTATTTATCTATTCCTTTGTTTCGCCACTCATTCTTGTCAAATTTGCTATTTATCATAATCATCATCTTTCCTTTTCATTTCGTCTGCATTCTACCTTTTCTGTCTCCCAATTTCGCCTTTTCTTATGCAGCTTCTCTTCTATTTTTTTAAGTCTTAAGTTTCTTCCCTCTTCCCTCTCCCATTAGTTACCTTTAACTTTTCCCAAAAATTCTTTCCTTCTTTTTTTAAAAACTCCCCCTGTTTCCCCCCCCCCCTTTCCCTTTTTTTTTTTTTTTTCCCTCTTTTCTTCCTTTAAAAACCCCCCCCAACCCAACCCCTTTTTATCGGCTTTTTTCCACCTATTTTCCAAAAAATTTTTTTTCCTTTGGGGGCCCTCATCTTTTTAAATTTTTTATTTTCCCCCCTTTTTTTGTCCCAAAAAATTTCCTTTTTTTTTGGGGCCTTTCCCCTTTTGGTTTTTTTTTTAGCAAACCCCCCCTCTTCCCTTTTTTCCTTTTTTTCCCCTTTTTTCCCCCTTTCCTTTTTTCCCCTTCCCCCTTTTTTTCCCTTTTCCCCCCCTTTTTTTTTCCCCCCCCCCAAAACCCCCTTTTTCCGTTTTCCCCCTTTTTTCCCCCCCCCCTTTTTTCCCCCCTTTTTCCCATTTTTTTTTTTTCCCCCTTCTCCTTCCCCTTTCTTCCCCTTTCCCCCCCTTTTTTTTCTCTCTTTTTTCCCTTCTTCCCCTTCCTTTCCCTCCCCTTTTTCCCTTTTTTCCCCCCCCCTTTTCCCCCCCTTTTTTTTTCCCCTTTCCCCCCCTTTTTTTTTTTTTTTAAAAAAAAAAAAACCCCCCCCCAAAAAAAAAAAAAAGGGGGGGGGGGGGGGGGGGGGGGGGGGGGGGGAGAGGAGAGAGGAGGGGGAAAAGGAGGGGAGGGAGGAGGGGGAAAAAAAACCCCCCCAAAGGGGTTTTAAAGAAAAAAAAAAAGGGGAAAGAAAAAAGAAAACTAAGGCTTGTTCAAAAACCGGGGAAGATTAAAAAAAACTAAGCCGTGTTCCGGGGGAGATAAGAGTGGAAAAGGGGGGGAGGGCAAATAAAAAGAGCAAAATTTTTTCCCCCCCCCAAAACTCATCGGGAAGGAAAAAAGAAGGAGACAAAGTGGAGGAAGAGGGTAATAAGTAGTAGTATGAGAAAATAAGGACAGTGTAAATGGACGGAGAATAAGGAACAGAGACGAAAAAAATAAGATACATTCAATTTCCTTTTATAAGCACAGGAAAGAAAAGCAAAGTGAAAGGTTTGGGTAATAATATAAAAGAAAAAGGAAGGTTTATTAATAAATATGGAAAAAAAACAAGACGAAATTAAAATGCAATTTTAAAATTTCCCCTTAATAAGGTGAAAAGAAGGAAAAACAACTAGGGAAGGAAATAAGAAAAAGAAACAGTAAGAAAAAAAGGAATGTAAATGACGGAGAATGGGAAAAAGCCGAAAAAATTAGATGCGATTATAATTCCCTTCATAAAGTCAAAAAGGGGAAAAAAAAACAAGCCAAGGAGAATTTTTTAAAAACCATGAGAAAAACAAAGGGGTGTAAAGGACAAGGGTGGAACAAGAAAAAATAAAGGGTAAAATAAGAAACGCAAAAAATTTAAAAAGGGAGAAGGTTTTTGTGTTAATATTGGGCGTATTTTTGGGAGGGGGGGGAAAAAAGGGGCATATCAAGACCCTGTAAAATGCCGGCACGGTACTTATATAATGTAATAATCGGAGGTAAAAGAATGCTGCCGTGGGTTTGGGGGGAAGGAGGAGAAGGGAAAAGAGAGAGGAAGGGGAGAAGAGAGAAGAGGGGGAAGAGGGGAAAGAGAGGAGGAAAGAGAGGGGAGAGAGAGAGAGAGAGAGAGAGCAGGCGAGGAAGGGCGATTGTGCTGGTTTATCGCGAGTCTTAGCTCAAGATTATATTTTTTTACATCTTATTTGTGAGCTGAGATAATGTTCTTGTAATGGAAAGAAGTTGATTTGTTTGCATAGTGTCTGAAGGGATGCGGGGAAGACTCATTTGCTTACATAATGATTCACTATTATTCATCCATCAAGAGATGTGTGTGTGTGTGTGTGTATGTAGAGAGGAGGGGATGTTAAAGATACAGATATGTTTGGTTCGAATATTCATGCAACAAGCGAAAAACTGTGCAATAAAAATAGAAAAAAACTAACCATTACGAGTAGGAAATAAAACACTACAGACAGACGCTCCCCCGAACAGCAAATATGAGCAATTCAAACGAGGAATATATGAATTTTTCAAAGTTAAATCAATACTCATATTTCAAGAGTCAGTTACGAAATGCGAACCAGGATGATAAAAATAATATTCTCTTTGTTATGTTACATAAAAAAAAAAAAAAAAAAAAAAAAAATTCCCCACACTGGTCGGGTTTTCACCAAGGAATTTACCCCCAAAAGAGAAGGGAACAAAAAATGTGTAATATTCATGCAGTCTAAATTTACTATAAGAAGAGTTTTACCTTTCATGTATGTAATGTATCTATGTATGTATGTATGTAGCAAGAGAAAACATGAGAGGCGGCAACACCAAAAAAAATCTTAAAAAAAAATTAGAGGAAAACTAGAGACCTGAAAAATTACTCGAGAGGAAATGTCAGGGAGAGATAACTGCAATCATGAGTAGCTTTTCCGGTGGCCACCCCCAGCAATACAGTAATCTAAGAGTGTTGCAATATATAAACGAGTCTCCATGCTGGGGTGGGCGAGTTATCTTTACAGGGTCAACATTAACTTAACTTGCAGGGAGAAACTAGATTACCTTACACCATGTTCCATAATTAATGTTTTGTAATTTCCATATAAATACGTTTTGACCTCAGAATCCTCGAAACGTTTTTTTACAAGTAATCCACCAGTTGTAATAAATATGAATGATAATAGTACTAATGATGATGATTGTTATAGGTTTAATGTCGTCTCAATAGATATGAATTCAAATATATTGAAAGGAATATCGGAGAAAATATATAGATCGTTTTTGTTTCTACATCATGAAAGCCTGTAGCGATTGCCATATGTGTGTAGAAGGAGTAAGAATATGTATCACTATTAAGTTGGTTCCCTGCCAATATTAGGACGGTGAAACCAATCGATTATTGAATCACGTTAGTTGCCTCCTGTTACCGATTTCATAGTGTCTTTTACCCCTCTCCATTATTACATTCTGCCCACTCTATCCACCCCTCGCCTCACCCCTTTCTCCTCTGCCACCCTAGTCGTCCTTTGTGTAGGAAGGAAAGAGATCCTGAACTTAATTTTGTACAAAGGAAAGTAACCTGTATAACTTGGAAATTTGGAGCTAATTATAAATTTTGAGATATATTAAATATGCTGATTTTTTTGTTACTATTGGAAAGGTGTGTTCATTTTGATAAGTTTTGATGACTTTAAATTTTGTCAAACGTGAAAAAATTTTGTTATATAAATCGAAAAAATATAAGCTAAGCGTGTTAAATCAGTTAACCAACTATGAGATCTCACATCAATCTGCTATCATAATCTTAATGTGCAAAAAACGACAGGCTTGTTATTTTTTAGTTAGACAAAAGAAATTATCTAAAGCATTGAACCTTAACTGTGGGTAATTAGTGTGGATAATTAGTGAGGATAAACGGCGTAGCAGGATTGAGGAGCACACAAGAGCCAATTTTTCCTCGTCTACGAAGAATCTTTAAGACTTAAATTTCACCCAAGAACCGGTAAAAAAGGTATCCTGAATGGGTTTTTTTTGTGATTAGTTGAACAGTAGGAAGATTTTTTTTTCTTTTCTTTTTCGATTGGTTGAACATTATGAAAGACATCAGTGACGGGAAAACGATTCACAACTCGCTAACTTTGGAAAATCTAAAGAACAGGGGCTCCACGCAAAGCTGACCCAAATGTTGGCTCTACGTACTATACTTACTGTCCTTAACCATTTGTTTATATTTTAATGAGTGCCAATCCTTACTTTGCCTACATTGCCGATATTAAATTTCAGGTCTTGAGAACCTTCTTTGGTTCCCGTTAGGTTAGAGTAGGTTAGGTTAGGTCAGGTTAGGTTTAGTGCATAGCACGGGGGGGTCGAGGTGGGGTGCTAGGTTAGGTCTGTAGAGTTTTGTCATCTTTAGAATAAAGGGTCAACCACCTATCTTCTTCTTATAGCCAACAAGCTTGGGGACATGGTGGAAACCGGGGTAAATTTTTATAGTGTTTGCCCATACTCTCCCACTTGTTTGGGGACCTGTGGGAATGCGGGGTTTTCGGGTGGGGAACAAATTATATACGTCGGAAACACGTTAAGAGTTCTGTAGGGGGGGTCAAATTCCCTAGATCTAGGGTAATTTCCTTATATCTAGAGAAATTTGCCTTACCAAAATTAACCTAACCTAGCGGGGGGGCTTGACCCACCGATAACCTAACCTAACCAAATCTAACCTAAGCTAACCTAACCAAATCTAACCTAACCTAACCAAATCTAACCTAAGCTAACCTAACCAAATCTAACCTAAGCTAACCTAACCAAATCTAACCTAACCTAGCCAAATCTAACCTATCCTAACCTAACCAAATCTAACCTAACCTACCCAAATATAACCTAACCAAATCTAACCTAGCCTCCTGTTGGGGGGATTCTCGACACTTCGGTCATCATTCTGTGACGATCGTCAGGTTCACACGTCTCTGGACTCATAAGAAATCCAATGAATTTTCCCTAGATCTAGGGAATGTTTTCAACACCCCTAACTCAAAAACTATGTGGTTGCGACGCATATTTTGTATCCCAGCCAAATATCCCGCATTATCCCAGGTCCCCAAGCTTGTTTTGTGGAAGAGGGGGAGTATGGGCAAACACTAGAATAATACCGAAACCGGGGTTTTTGGGTGGGAGAGCACACACATAAGGGAAATATGCCCCGATAAAGTTTATGAACTAGGGAAATTTCCCTAGTTTAGAGATTTTTTTTTTGTGGGGGGCCATATTTCCCTTATGTGTGTGCTGTTTTTGGGTGGGGGAGCACACATATAAGGGAAATATGGCCCCGATAAAGTCTATAACTACGGAAATTTCCCTAGTTTAGGAATTTTTTTGGGGGGGCCATATTTCCTTTGTGTGTGTGCTCCCCCACCCAAAAATCCCGGCTTCCCACCATGTCCCCAAGCTTGTTGGCTATAAGAAGAAGAAGAAGAAGATAGGGGGTGGAGCCTTTGTTCTTAAGATTTACCCTAACTTTAAAGAGTATCTGTAAGTTACGTGCTAATGTCTTATATATAACCCTTTTCTCAACACCTTCGTATATGTTCGTTCACTCCTACATCAGCCTTTGAGCCTTACCTCTCACCCAAGCCACATGATCCTCACTGCACCCAAACCCGCGTAACCATTGATCTATCTCATCCTCACCTCACGCTCTTGCTATACCACCACCACCACGATCGAGTTTATCCCTCCTGTTCACCCCCCACCCCCCACCCACCCCCCCACCCCCCCCCCACCCCCACCACTCACCCGTCCTCCCCCACTCACCTCTCCACCCCATACTCACTGTAATGAAGGCTCTCCATTACAACAGCTGCCCCACCACAAACTAGAGACAGGAAAGAACGCCACAAGAAGTATAAATTTTCATCGCCCCAACTCACACCCTCTCAGTGACTCTTTTTCACCTGAGGAACTCCTATACTTATAAAGAGCTCCAACGATTACAGTATTTTCTTTCTGCTCTCATTCTTGGCGGAGTCTAAAGTTTTACAAGAAGCACCTTTGGTTAATGGTTGTTTTCCTGCATTTTACTTTCCTGACTATCCCCCATTGTGTTTTTATATATTTACATTGCTTTGTGTTTATCCGGTACTTACAAGTTTTACACAAGAGCACTTTTAGCGTTATCTTTTATTTTACGATGTGCACTACAATCCAGTAAAATGCTATTTGGCAAAAATTTGCTCCACAGGTTCTCTCGAGGACTAACATTATGAATCAACCTGACTTGTGTTCAAAGAAAAACCGAGGGAGTACGAGTGTTTTCAGGTGTCTTTCCTGTAAAAGCCGAGTCAAGGGGGTGGTGTTGTTTGTAGTACAGTGAACTGATGAAATGCAGGGGTGTTTTTAGCCGCATAATAGCCGCATTTAAGACAAGGGATGGTGGGAGTGTGGTTGTGTCGGATAGTAATGGTCGTGGTGTGGATGTAAGTAGAGACAAGATAGAAAGGAAAAGTACTTCATGTCGTGTAGCTCGAAGATAGAGTAGGAAGTAAGAAAGAAAGAAAGAGAGAAAGAGAGAGAGGGGGGACACCTACAGACTGACAGACAGATAGAAAGAGAAATAGAGACAGAACGAGGCAGACAGAGACAAACAGAAAGAGAAATGAGAGGGAAGAGGGTAAAAGAATGTCGTGGAGAGGTCGTTTAGCGGGGACGACTCACATCCCCCATCCACACCATCCCCATCTTGCCTCCTCCCCCTCCCTGACGACCTCTCAGGGTAAGAACGTAAACCGCAAGAAAGAAAAAGAGAAAGAGGAGAGCTTAGGAAGTATGAGGCAGGAGGATGGAAAGGAAGGAAGGTAGAGGGAAGGTAGAGGGAAGAGGATAGTAGTGAGGAGGCAAAGGTACATAAGGAAGAAAGAGACAAGGTAATGTTCGTAAAATTCGGACATTAGGAGAGACCATCTGCGTAACCCAAAACACAAAAACACACACACACACACACACACACACACACACACACACACACACACACACACGCACGCACGCACGCACGCACGCACGCACGCACGCACGCACGCACGCACGCACGCACGCACGCACGCACGCACGCACGCACGCACGCACGCACGCACGCACGCACGCACGCACGCACGCACGCACGCACGCACGCACGCACGCACGCACGCACGCACGCACGCACTGTAAAAAGATAGGGACAGAGGAGGAGAATGAGGAAATTGGAGGAAAGAATGTGTATGAGAGAGAGAGAGAGAGAGAGAGAGAGAGAGAGAGAAGAGAGAGAGAGAGAGAGAGAGAGAGAGAGAGAGAGAGAGAAGGTAGA
>JACEEZ010008257.1:297500-312500 GCA_016584305.1 Chionoecetes opilio | reverse complement strand
TGGTCTTTGCGTTTTATACACATGTCTCACTTTTACTCAATCCCTTCAGCCATTTCTATTTTCAGCCTTTGTTTATCTCCTCTTTCTCATCTATCTAGTGTTAATGGAGACTGTCTTGCGTTCTTTATAGCCTAAGCAAACCATCCTCTGTCCAGGCCTGATATCAATCTTATCGCCATAAACGTCAGGCCGCTCAGAACCCATCCTTCCTCTCTCCTTCCCTGACGGCGACGCTGAGATGAAACACCCAGCCCTCACAATCTCTCTTGCTGGCAAAATGGCCTCTGGTGCTCGAGGCTCGCCACGGTTTCTGCGTCTCCCGCCACGGCTGATTACCGCAAGAGCCTTCCCTGACCGCGGGAGCCTGCGCGATGGACCAGAAGGGCAGCCTAGGTAGTGGACGGTCTAATGAATTGTGTCCAGCCTCTCAGTCCTCTCTCTGTCTTTGTTTCTTCAAGAGGAGTGAAAGTAAAGTGACACCGTGATATGTGTTTTCTCGTCTCGGAAGGAGCCCTGGTTTAAGCCTCTTGGGTTTTCATGTGTCCTTGAGAGCGCCTAAGTAAGCACAGCCACACAAAATTTCGTAAACATGTCAGAATGTGCAAATATACCCAGAAAGTATAACTGGAAATGCGTAGATGTGTATATATGTAGGCAAAAATATATCACAGGAAGTGTCTGTAGATAAGAGGATAAAGGATGGAAGGATAAAATGTGAGCGTGCTTGCAGAGAGGGAGAGAGATAGAGAGAAGGGGAGGGAGAGATAGGAAGGGGGGAGAGGCTCATGAAAATGCAGGTCGGCCAAGTCCGCGAGGGGAGTGACCCAGTGAGGGGACTGAGGGCTTTGAGAAGGTGCGACCAAGCTACACGAAAGGAGATTAGATTCCCTGTAATGGAAGTGAATCTGCGGAGGACAAAGATTTACGCTGACCAGTAATCTGGAGGCGGTGATTATGATGTTAGCAAAAGTTTTAGTCCTTTAGCCTTGGATGATAGAAGTATTGGCACTGCTATTATTGTGAAGGTTGTTCTATAAGTGGTCATAAATAGTAGTAGTATTGTTAAGTGGGGAAAAGAGTGATGTTGATGGTAATGTTAGTAACGAAGGTAATAAATGATAGGGACACGATTAGAAGTTATGATAGTGGCAGCTGTATTGATCAAAGCTGTATGGGTTGTTATACTGAAAATTGTATATATGAACATGGGTAAGATTTCAAACATTTCGAGGTATAAAGACAGAAAAAGAAATCATCGCCTGGGAGTCGTTTCTTCCGCGACAAGTGTCAGAGAAGGGGTTCAGCGGCGTGTCTGAGCCACGACGTAATCCGACACAAACAGGAACCACCCAAAGGGGATGGGAGTCAAGCCCTTTCATCCCCCCCTCCACCCCCCTGCAGGGATGAGAGAGAGAGAGAAAGAGAGAGAGAGACTTAACACTGGGTAATATTTTGAAGGCCAACATTTATCTATCTCTGCCTCACCTTCTTTAAGAAACAACACGGATTGTATTATCTTATATCATGGTTTAAGTTGATATTTGTGTATTCTTGAGTCTCGTCATAACATTATTGGGGATACTTGTTTGTTTCCCCTCTTTCTCCTCCACCGTCTCCCCTTTCCTCTTACTTTTCCTGCTCCTCTTCTCTTTCTCTTCTCTTTTTCCTCCTCCTTCCTCTTCCTCCTCCTGCTCCTCTCCTTTTTCTTTACTCTTTTTCTTCCCCCTTCCTCTTCCTCCTCCTGCTCCTCTCCTCTTTCTCTTCTCTTTTTCCTTCCTCTTCCTCCTCCTCCTCCTCTTCTCTCCTCCTCCTCCTCCTCCTCCTCCTCCTCCTCCTCCTCCTCCTCCTCCTCCTCCTCCTCCTCTCCTCCTCCTCCTCCTCCTCCTCCTCCTCCTCCTCCTCCTCCTCCTCCTCTCCTCCTCCTCCTCCTCCTCCTCTTCCTCTTACTAAGGTTCCACTCACCGGTGTTTTCTCTCGTCCAAGACTTCCATTACGTGTATTTTATGATTTTCTTTCTTTTTTCCCGTTTTTTTTTTATTCATACACCGACTCCCTTACCCTTCTTTCATGTCTTTTATTAGTATCTTCCATTTTATCCTCCTCCTCAACTTTAATATTGTCCTCTTCCACATCATCATCATCATTATCATCGTCATTAGTGTCTTCCTCTCCTTGATTTCACCTGTCATTTGCACATCCCTTTAGTTAGTTGGTGTGTGTGTGTGTGGTGTGTGTGTGTGTGTGTGTGTGTGTGTGTGTGTGTGTGTGTGTGTGTGTGTGTGTGTGTGTTGTGTGTGTGTGTGTGTGTGTGTGTGTGTGTGTTGCTGTGTCTTGTGCCTGTATTGGGTGTGTATCTTGATATTGGTGTGTGAATAAGTTCTCTCTCTCTGTCTTCTTGTCTCTCTTGTTGTCTTCTGCCTCCTCATCACGAAAATCTCTTTCTCATTTCTCTGCTCATGCTTCTTCGACGCTGATGTATCTCAATATCTGCCACTATCATCTCGCTGTTTCTCTCCTCTCTCTCTCTCTCTCTCTCTCTCTCTTCTCTCTCTCTCTCTCTCTCTCTCTCTCTCTCTCTCTCTCTCTCTCTCTCTCTCTCTCTCTCTCTCCATCTCTCTCTCTCTCTCTCTCTCTCTCTCTCTCTCTCTCTCTCTCTCTCTCTCTCGTCATGACATTGTGAAAGTGTTACTATGAGCTCTTTAAAGATAAGTTGGATGCGTGAATGTACGTAGATGTGTGACCATTTTTTGAGTCACCAAACGAACGAAAACAAAAAAGGAATGCTTGTGTTTAGCGCGAGATACTTTAAAACAGACCTCAAAATTAGTAGTGAACAAACGTAGTCTAAACAGAGGATTATGGAAAATAGTTCATAATTTGATTGTGAAAAAAAAATTACGAAAATATTCAATACCCAGAAATTAACTAGAACAAATATTTCCTGATAGAATGAAAAAAAAAAGAATTGCACATAAAGTATATGAAACAAACCAGATATTATAAATATTGTTTAGGTTTATCTAGAAAACAAGAAATACATTATACGGCAGGTTTTGGTACTTAAAAACACAATAAAAACAACATAAACAACAATAAAAACAGCAAATAAAAACAACAATATATTGACACCCGGAACAATAGGAGTGTAGTTCGAGGAAGGAAATCAGATCCAATCACACACACACACACACACGCACACAGACACATACACACGCACACACACACACACACACACACACACACATACAGGACGGAAATATGATACTGGAAAACTCATCAGATTAAAACAGAAATACACAGACAATAGACGGAAATGTGTGAAGTGTAGAGGAGGATTTTGTTATCAGTAAGTTATCAGTAGTGAGGATTATTTCAGTATGAGAGAGAGAGAGAGAGAGAGAGAGAGAGAGAGAGAGAGAGAGAGAGAGAGAGAGAGAGAGAGAGAGAGAGAGAGAGAGAGAGAGAGAGAGAGAGAGAGAGAGAGAGAGAGAGAGAGAGAGAAATACCAGTCTGCATATATATTGAGGTACTTATCTGTAAGCTGTTTATGCACAAGTTTTGCAGTTTCTAATGAGTTTGAATAGTTTATGAGAGAGAGAGAGAGAGAGGGGGGAGAGAGGGGGCTTCTTTGAGGGATTTCTTCTCGGGTAGGCATAACATCCCACACATATTACACCCTTATTTGCACATAATAATTCATTTTTGTTCAACGAGCTTCATTAATTTGAGTCCTACGTCTATTCCTTTTTCCATCTCTTTTTTAGTTTACATGCTTTCCTACCTCTTTTATCTCCACTTATTGAATTAGTTAAGCTATTAAACCACCAAAGAATGTCGTTTTTAATGATAACGCTGTGGAAATCAACACATTTCTGCGTGCACTGATATGAAATATTTTATACAGCGATCGTTGTTTGTCCGCTCATTGCAATCTCGTCTATCATTGTGTGTAACATTACGCCGACAAATGGCTATTATTTTTTTTTATTTAATTAAATTTATACTATTCTGTCATTGTTTATCGATATCCACAATCAGTATAACAGCCAGTCATAATCATGCCAACTATTGCGATTAATCAGCGATTTAGATTTTTTATTATATTATTTATTTCATAACTACGTGTGTTCAAAGCAGCCGTTGCATTGTAATATGATAATTGACGTGGAGAAAAGTCACTTACGGTGATATTAATTCATTTCAAATATCTTCTTGCTTCCCTGTGGATGAGCCAATTACCAACGCTAATATGTTTTTTTCATAGCATAACCCCCCCCCCCCCCCACACACACACACACTTAAACACACGGCTTTACAGTTTCACTTATTTGTTTAAACATTTATCTTTTTTTTTCCTCATTAGTCCTTCATGTTGAATTTATTAATTTAACGTTTTTGTTGTTTCAATGTTCTTGTGCGCCTTTAGACTCAGTGATTGACTTCCGTGTGTGATTCTGCCCGTGTGGCCACAGCATTTATGTTACGCCCCGCTTCATGACAGTGTTTCCAGTTGTCTGGCGGCGCTATAGAAGGCGAGACGAGTGAGTGACAGTGATATTACAACCATCGAGAAGCAAAAAAAGTACAATTGGATGATATGGCAACTTACTACACAATATACCATCAGTTCTTAACCTGGGGGGCGTGAGTAATTACCTAAGGGGGCGTGAGCCAGGAAATTAAAAGGAAGAACTGTCAAGTATTTAACTTGAAGCTGGGCCTTCACTTTAACATGAAGCTCACTCGTGAGGGTGAGCGAAGAAATTTTGTACAGAGAAGAGTGTAGGTGGAAAAGTCTGCGGTGACGTCTTGCCATGTTTCACTAACTTTGAAGACTTCTATGCAATATTATTATTTGTATTTTTTATTACTATTATTATTGTTATTATTATCAGTATTATTACTATTTCAACAACGGCTTATTTCCAACGGAATCATTTGAACATAATAAGTTAAATGCACATTTTCAAATTAATGCTTGTTACCAGCTGTTCTCGGAAAAAATAACATATGCACGATCATACTGATGAGAATAATAATAATATGCAGGTATACATGACATTGTGTGTGTGTGTGTGTGCCTGGGTGTGTGCGTGTGTGTGTGTGTGTGTGTGTGTGTGTGTGTGTGTGTGTGTGTGTGTGTGTGTGTGTGTTCTCGAAAGAGAACTTTAACTCATGGGTTCGATCTTTGGGTAAGGCTGAGAACGCATATGCCACACACGCCCCATCCCCTCGATCAGGGGGGACAGTGACTGCCAGCTTTTGACAGTGAAAAATCCTGAACCCTGAGCAGGACTCCATCCTATGCGTGTCACGCATGCGAATACCACGCTAGGAATTTACCACCGAGCCAGACGGGCTGTGTGTGTGTGTGTGTGTGTGTGTGTAGTTAGGTTGTACTTGGTGAACTTGATATCTATCGTGTATCGTTGTTTTATCATACATGGTTGAAATCAATTGAAATCGACAGCAATGGAAACATCCACCAAAGAAAACTTTAAGAAAAGAGAAAATTACTCATGAAAACATTAAACCAGTGTCTGTGTGTGTGTGTGTGTGTGTGTGTGTGTCTGTGTGCGTGTGTGTGTGTGTGTGCGTGTGTGTGTGACTGTGTGTGCGTGTGTGTGTGTGTGTGTGTGTGCGTGTGTGTGACTGGGGTGGCTTTTAGAAGTGTTAAAGTGTTATTATATACAAAACTTCTTCGTACCGTATAACTTATACTAAAAAGATGCATACGTATCTTTCTTGTTCTTTGTGTTGCCGTCTGCTCACAGAAGACTTTTGCAGATGCTACATTTTCCCCCTTGTACATGGAGGAAGTGATGTCCGGGTCCGGACATCGGACCCGGAAGTCCCGGTGATGAAAAATATCAAGTCAGAATAACAAACACAAATCACAGCCAAAGGATCATGGTGTTTTGGCTTGTCATCGATTAGTTCTGGTGTAGTTTAATCAAGATAACAAAGAAAAGGGAGAGCAAGCGCAGGCAAGGTGAAGCATCTCATTAAGGTCCTGAATGAAGCAATTGTGGCTTTTGTGCCTCAGGATACTTGGGTCCGCCACAACCTGCCACACCGCCCCGATAAAGCATCAAATGTTGCCCCAGAGATGGCATGTTGGTTGTCCAGGATCAGGCTTGCCCAGCTGAGACAGAGGCGGCCAATGAGGAGGGCAATGGCGATCACTTAACCGTATTTCATGACAAGATAACAAGGAAACTTGGGAAAAACAACAATTAGGATGATAATAACAATAAGAATGTGAACTATGAACTACGTTACGAGAAGAAAACACTTATGTCTTCTTTTCTGGGACTATCAATTCATATTTTGGTGTCAGAGCTGGTAACTATATATATTAGTTGGTTAGTTAGTTAGATAGTTATTTATTTATTTCATTGCCTGCTCAAGATTCGGTCTCGGGGTCTCGGTAGGCTTTTAATGGCTGAGTTAAGTACTTGCCAAGTGTCTGTGTTTCGTTCGGATACTGAGTGAACCTTGTTTCGAAATGCACTGTGGTAGTAAAGTATTTTGTTCTATATAAGTTTTGCTGTGTATGTATACCATATGATGTATTGTGTCGGGCCTTATTATGATCGTTGTTATACTGGAGACAATACAGCTAGGCAATACCGGGTAGGGAGTAAGGGAAGGTATGTTATAAGCATCAATAAGAGGAGGAGCTCAAGTGGTTCAGGTGAGGCAGTCTGGTTCCTCGCGCCACCGGTGTCTCCTCCTTCCCTGCAGTCCTGAAGTGATTGTGTGCAGGACGGATCTCTGCAGGGTCTTGGCTCGTAAGTAGACTGTATTTAAGTAGATCAACTTTGATTAGACTTTCGTAAGGATACAAAGTATACAGAAGTTGTAGCTGTGTTGAAGTGTAGCACACGTAGCGAGATTAGTAAAGCGAGGAATCCCGACACATTATAATTAGTTGTAATCACCATACGGTGCTGTTTTCATATAGGGTAAAGGTGTGGTGCATATCTTGAGGGTTATTTCACACCTTTTTATATGTATACCTTGTTATTTCATGTCAGTAATGTCAGCCCCTTGGTCTAGTTAGGTTAAGATAGGTAACCCATGTCCAGGTTAGGTTAGTGAACTAGCGGCGGGTGGGGGGTGGGGGTGTCTGGAGGAGCTGCCACTCTCCATTTGAGTCAGGTTACGTAACCAATGTCCATGTATTGTATGAAACTGCAGTTTTACCGTTTTTCTCTCTGAGGTATTCCGCCTCTGCTTGACCTGCCTTCCTTGGTGACGTGTTTCTGGGTCTCGGGAATAGTCATTGCTTTCCAATCCTTTTTCTTTCATGAACGATGTTGTGACATCAAAGAGAAAAATGGTCGATACATTTCAGGAACAAAAGGAAACTAGTTCAACTAAAAGTTAAGCAAAAAGATATTCCGACCTCATTATATTTTCTTTTCATTTTCCCTGCCAGCTTTTATTTTTCTCTTTCCTTTGTACTGACCCAGACATGTGTCTCGAGAACTTGCTTGGTCAGGGATGGGGACGGCTCCGTCTGGGAGAGCGTTTGTGGCGGAAAATTATGGAGACTGGAGAGGTTCATGAAGTGGCGAGCGACGCATCTCAGTGGACGGCGGGCTCAGTGGGTTCTGGGCGGAGGGAAACTTGTTGGGGGAACCGATGGACGCACGAGGACTGGAAGGCAATCGTGTTCATATCTGCCATCCAATCTCGCGGTGTCATTGAACTGCAATATATCTGTAAGGCTGAGTAACCAGAAACCGGCAGACCACTTCGGATCCCGTCACGAGATGCCACCTGTGAGGGTGTTGCGTATGAGACTTTTCAAAGAAGAGTCTAGCGTGACTTGCTCCCAGACGTATCAGCAGAGTCACGGGTCTTTTGATCATGGAATAGTCTGGATACCGAAGTCAAAGTAGTGCAGGTCATATAAACGGGAAGTAAAGGACGGTTGTGGGGAAGAGAAGCGGTGGGTGGAGGAATGTGCAAGGGTGTACAAAACTTTCAGCCGTGTGGAGTGAGCGAGCGATCGGCAGGGTTGTGGCAGGCCGCGGGTCGTGAGGCTCCGCGTGGCAGGGTGTTAATATGTAGGAGTGTTCGGGAGGGAGCGAGGAGAGGGCGGCAGGCTGGCAAGAGTGCACAGCTGGGGGAGTAATTTTGGAGTCCGCTGCTGCAAGTTACTATCATATGAAACTGACAATAACCTTGGCTCGGAGACAATACAGCACTGGAGAGCACCTAGATATTTATTTTATTTTTGTGATTTTTAATTATTTTAGTCAATATCATTTTTAAAAGATTTGCAGTTTTTTTGTATTATCCTTACTTATTTTCATATTTTTTTATTTTTTCATATTTATTTTTTCACACTGATTTTATTATTATAAGCGCCTTGAACAGGGACCAAGGGAAAAAAAGCAGCAAAGCTCGTGACTGGAGACTTATCACAAGTGTTCATTCATTAGGACAAAAACTAGGCTTAACGTCTTAAATGCGTCGATTGAATATATAGGTGACGCATATGTATACTTAAAGTAAATTTTCATTCCTTTAAGGTTCCTTCACTGTCACTACACGAGGGATGGATTTTGAACGGATGCTTAGCCTGCTTCGTGCTTTTCTATGGAGCTACAGAAAGTTTAGGATATGACATGGTTTGGATATGACACAACTTTGTTTGGTAGTAGAGGGGAAGTGCAAAGTTCAAGCTAACACTGCCCTTCCATTGGTTGTCTGTGTTCGCTGTGGCTGCCTCCTGGTTTGTCTTTGGTGGGGACGGAACCGGATCCCATGTTTTCCAGCTCAAATGGTGGACTGAATCCCTTACCGTAGCATTTTACCTCATTAAGCCCCATTACGTGCCTGCTACAGTACTTTCATTTCGCCTGCTCGTTTTGAAACTACATATGTTCTTTGGTGTGTCTTTATTCTTTCGCTTTCATATCTTTCATTTTATTTATTGAGGGAATTTTGTTACTTTGAATAATTATCTTTATACTATAGGTACCAAAAAAATATGCTTAAATAATTCTACTTATCCCTGATATAACACTAAGCATGACATGACATCGACATAACACTAAGCATTAGCAGTCAAGTCATTTCTCTTCCTCCTCAAATTTCAAGTACGACCAATTTTCTTGAACACTGTATGTAACCTTGAAGTCTGATAAAATTTAATAGAAAATGTAGGTGTTCTTGTGATCACTGTTTGGTGTTGGTGTTGCAGGTGGTAGCAATGGTGGTGTTAGTAAGGATAATGGTATTGACGGGGATGGTGTTAGTGGTGATGACGATAGTGCATAGTCGTGTCGGCGTGCTCTCATGACCGGCGACAACTTTGGGTAAATGACCACCGTAAATAGTGTCACTGTTTATCATCACTACAGAGCGTGCTGCGATATTATCATTATTATTATTACACGAATGAACCCTCTACCCCCTACACCCCTGCCCCTCCCCCTACACCCTTCCTTCCCCCCCCCTTCCCTACGCCCTCCCCCCATGCTCCCCCCGTCCCCTCCTCTGTAGTGGAGTGGAAGTGCGGCAGTATTGTGGTGTCCGGGCTTAGCCAATGTGCCGGTGCTGCGGCCCGGTGTTATGGTGCTGTGGCCAGGCGGTTAGTGGCGGTGTGCAACGGGCGGTATTATATAGAACTTGGGAGGCTGACCGGCGATTGCATACTGTAATGTGTGTGGGGTGGGGGGGTTGTGTGTGTGTGTGTGTGTGTGTGTGTGTGTGTGTGTGTGTAGTAGGTGTGTGTGTGTGTAGTAGGTGTGTGTGTGTGTAGTGGGTGTGTGTAGTGGGTGTGTGTGCGTGTGTGTGTGTGTGAAAGGTTGGAGAGATTCTGCATATTTTAGTCTTCCCGAAGTTAGAACCTTTTTTTTCATCCTCTTGTCATGCTTCACAAGATATTTGAGTTTTATCTCTGACATTATTCAATTTAATTATTCCTCGTGTTGGTAAGGGACTCTTCTTTCTCCTTTGTGTATGGATCTTAATGACTTTCATTGAGTTATTTTGACATAATTCTGAATGTAAATGAAATTATATATATATATATATATATATATAATATATATATATATATATATATATTATATATATATATATATGTATATATATATATATATGTATATGTATATGTATATGTAATTAATTGTATATGTATATGTATATGTATATGTTATATGTAATATAAATTGTATATATGTAATATAGTATATATATATGTATATGTATATGTATATTATATATATATATGTATATGTATATGTATATGTATATTATATATATGTATATGTATATGTATATGTATGTATAGATATATATATATGTATATGTATATGTATATTATATTATATGTATATGTATATATGTATATATATATATGATATATGTAATATATATATGTATATGTATATGTATATGTATATGTATATTATATATATATATGTATATTATATTAATATATATATATATAGTATATATATATGTATATTATATGTATATTATATGTATATTATATGTATATTATATATATTATATGTATATTATATATTATATTATATATATATATTATATATATATGATATTATATATATATATATAATATATGTATATATTATATAGTATATATATATATATATATATATATATATATATATATATATATATATATGCTAGTGTCCACACAACAATTGTATTCATTATGTTCGCCGCATATTTTTCTTGTTTCTTTATAGTTTCTGTTACCCCGAGGAGAGTTACTTACACTTTCATGTCGCCTCAACTTCATTCCTTAAGTGTCTTTTCTCTAAACGTGTGCTCACGTGTTTGGGCCATAAGTTAGAAAAGAGAGAACACACTTATTGTACACTTTTGCTCTTCGAATCTTAGTTATGTCACTTCTTTAAAAAATATTGTGTGCTCCAGATAATCGTATTGCATATATTATTTCTTACCTTCTCAATAAGTATCAAAAAAACATTAATATTAGTTTATTGGTGTTTTGCTGATGCCATTTTCTTCCCCCCGCCCGACATAAATATTGAATACTTCCTTCATATGAATACTGGGATGTGTCTTAACTTCCTTCTGACTACCTTTTATGCAGTTTTCAGCTCCAGTAACCTTCGCACAGATGTTCTAATTCTATGATATTTTCTTTGGGACTTGAAATTTTACCTTTCCACACAGAGAGGCTTATTGGGATCATTTTCCGCCCATTACTAAAAACAAATTTAGAATAGAATATGCAGTTGAATAGCCTTGTAAACCAAATCTTTAATCAAAGTGGGAAGGAAATTTATTTAGTTGGTAAGCGGATATATTTCATGAACAGACAAGTAACTATCAAATACTTCAGTACATCTGTAACAAATTTTTACTGCTTTATTTAAGTATAGAAATATCAACCAGCTCTTTCCTGAAATGAATGAGCAGAAAATAATTAATATGGTTATATTTAATTATATATTAAAGCCATTTTTGTTAAAGGAAAAAGAAGTCACTTGGTTCTAGATAGAGGGGGGGGGGGGAGGCAGTGGGCAAAAAAGAAAAGAAAAAACGCATGCACTTGTTTCATGCTCAACGCTGATATAATTACTAGAAAATTATTTAACAGCAATCATGTATACAAGAGTGTAACCTTCTTTCATGTATAGTAGGTATCACGTATACTTTTTTTGTTTAAAAATGTTCATGTGACTGAATAACAAATTTTTAAATGAATAGCAAGAGTCAAAAGCCTTGTGATTACAACAGATTCCGCCAATAACAAGGAATTGTGACAACTCTGGTGATAGAAACTTGTGGCTTATGGCTGGTCAGACAACAATAGCCCAGCATTACCTGCAGGGATCGCCGCTGCGGCCATCGCCTTAAACCCAAGATTACACCACACAGCCCCCCATCAGGGTATATCCCGTAGGTGTCACAGCCCCAAGAGGCCCTGAAAGTGCCCGTAGAAGCAGTCAGTAGAGAAATCGTTTATGATATAGCCAGAGTTCAAGCACTTTATTATTATACCGTAACAGCTGAGCATCTCAGAGAATCAAATAGTGTTATGTTATAAGTGAGGCCATGCTTGGCGTTATCATTACCAATACCAAACTTAGGTCAAAAGTCTCAAAAGGAAAAAGGAAAGACAAACTGGGCTGTGGACAAGAGGAGGATTCTTAAGTCTAATGTTTATGTTTGGCTAAGGTGCTTTCTCGTACACATGCTATATCAAACACATAGATGTTTATCCGGCATTCCATTGCCGTGACTCTGCTGCACTGCGGGGTGTTTAAGTGACGTGGCATTTCACTTTGACAAGACTACGACGATTTTCTGTACTATATTACATGAGCCAGGTTAAGGTTAGAATTGATTAAAATGTCCCGGAGCTAGCGATTCTATTTCTTCCATTGATATGAGCAATATGAAAACAATATAAATGGACGTTATTAAATATATATTTTGGGGCAAATATATATTTTTCAAGTTTAGTTATATCAATATGGATTGTGCTTTTGCTCGAATTCAGTGTTGGTTTCATGATGAGATCCCTTTTTACGTAGATTCATGTATGTGTGCGTACGTGTGTGTGTTAGAGCGCGCGCGAGAGAGAGAGATAGAGAGAGAAAAAAAAAACGGAGGCCACTTGTTGCAGACTTGCTAAGTGATTTCATCATGGACCAATAAATGTCTTATTACATGTTAATTCAATTCATCGAACTCATTGACCGGACGACAAGCACCTCATTAGCATGGTGATTGTCTGCAATTCATTTCTTTATTTTTTTTCGAAGAGTATTGTTTCTACATGTAATTTAGCTTATTTCCTCTAAGAGACATCCAGTCGATGGTTACAGTGCTAACGACCACATAACACTTCTCCCGTTCCTCCCTACCTTCCTCTCCCCTCTCAACCTCTCGCTGTCTGCTCGGCCACGCCTCGCACCCCCTCACCCCCCCCTTTGTTTTTCGTTTGATCCTATAGCGCCTGTGAACTATTATCTTCCTTCCTTAAATTAAATATTACGTATGTCAGCTCTCGCTCTCTCCAGGTTTAGTCTTGTATCTAAAAAAATTATGAATAAATGATCTAGTTATGGATCTAGTTCTTTACTTTGGTTTCACAGATTATAATTAGTTTTTCTTTTGTAGAACATGCTCGTCCCCTTATCCCCTCCTTAATTTTAATGCTGGCCATCTTTCCGTATCCCACTTTAATGCTCTTATTCTCATTATTGTTGCAATTATAATGGTTATAGTAGCAGCAGCAGCAACAGGGGAAATCTTAGTAACATTATTATTATATGTTCCGTAGTAGAATCAGCAGCAGTACCTGTGGTAATCGTAGAAATGTGAGTAGGGGCAGCAGTAATATGAATAGTAGTATATAGTAGTAGTAGTAAATACATCAGTAACAGCATCAGAAGTGATATATATAGTAGTAGAGTACTTGTGGTAATCATCGATCTCGTTAGATTTTGTTAGCGTCGGTGTTTATTTTTTTAATCTAATAAATATATATATATATATATATATATATATATTCTTTTTTTTGTCCATGTAATACATCAAAACCATGTTTGATCCGTTGCTAATACGTTGTGTGTTGTCGGAGGGAAATAGCAAAGCAAATTTAACAAAATCTCGTTAAAAACATTCCGTCCCGGTGGGGCTGATTTTGTGTTTGTTGTTGTCTGTTGTTGTTGTTGCTGTTGCACCTCTTGTTGTTACATAAAATTACATTCACATATTTCAAAAGCTATGTTAGGTCTTTTGGAGATGAATTGAATATTGTTGGGAGGCAAAAATTGTTGATCCTCCGCAAAAAAGTGTCATTCATTGAGGGGTTTTGAGTCATCCCTTAAATGGAATATATTTAAATCATCATTCAGACAAGGCAGGCAATGTGGCGAACAATATAGCTTTGACATATTACAAACGTTCTAACACAACGGTCTTAACACTCGGGTCAAATAGTGTGTACCAGTAAAAATATTACGTCAGGTCTTTATGAATACTGCACAAAGATATTATGTATTGTTTATTTGCACTTTAGTAAGTCTTACCTGCAATCTTGTATTTCAGTCCAGATATTTCACAAACTCTCCATCTCACCTGAAACTTCATTACACACTAGAAACCTTCCATGTGATTGTTCCGGAGAGAGAGAGAGAGAGAGAGAGAGAGAGAGAGAGAGAGAGAGAGAGAGAGAGAGGAGAGAGAGAGGAGAGAGAGAGAGAGAGGAGAGAGAGAGAGAGAGAGAGAGGAAGAGAGAGAGAGAGAGAGAAGAGAGAGAGAAGAGAGAGAGAGAGAGAGAAGAGAGAGAGAGAAGAGAGAGAGGAGAGAAGGAGAAGAGAGAGAGAGAGAGAGAGAGAGAGAGGAGAGAGAGAGAGAGATGGTAGTAGTAAGAAGTGTTTGGTGGCTTTGTTGATATTAGTAGTGACGTCATGAGGGTGAATGTTGTCAGGAAATCATAACACGAACGTTTCCTTTCCTTTCTCTTCTTCCTTTCCCTCCCTACCTTTTCTTTTTTTCTCTTTCTACTTCACCTTCATCTTCATCTCCTTTTCCTCTCCCTAACTCCTGCTCCTCCTTCAAGAATTAAGCAGGCATTATAACTCCCTCTGAAATATCCGAATAAGTTTAGGACTAACACTGAAAGTTTGGATAAGAAAATGAAATACTATTCCGATTCTTACGCCTAAAAAATGTGAAATGACTGCACACTTTCTTTCTTTATTTCTCTTTCTCTCCCCCCCCTCTCTCTCTCTCTCTCTCTCTCTCTCTCTCTCTCTCTCTCTCTTCTCCCTCTCTCTCTCTCTCTCTCTCTCTCTCTCTCTCTCTCTCTGATGTGAAAGATTTAGATGAAGCCTCCAATCAGCGCCACAATTAGACTTTTCTTTTATCCTCCAGAGAGAGAGAGAGAGAGAGAGAGAGAGAGAGAGAGAGAGAGAGAGAGAGAGAGAGAGAGAGAGAGAGAGAGAGAGAGAGAGAGAGAGAGAGAGA
>JACEEZ010008257.1:262500-292500 GCA_016584305.1 Chionoecetes opilio | reverse complement strand
GAGGCAGGGAGCGGCGCGCAGGCAGAGGAAGCTGAGAGAACGTCAACCTCCTATCCCGTCCTCAGGTATACTGCCGCTCTCCCCTCTCTTCACCCGATTTTCTCTCTCTCTCTCTCTCTCTCTCTCTCTCTCTCTCTCTCTCTCTCTCTCTCTCTCTCTCTCTCTCTCTCTCTCAGTGTGTGTAGGTAGCATTAGTGAGGACAGGGTGTACAGGTTTGTAAAAAGTATGCATGGTTATTATTTCGTTGTAAGGATTTTAAGAGGCACGTAATTCAATCAAAGTGAAATTATCAAATGTATGTCATTATTACATGATCGCAATATCATAAGCACCAAAATAGTTTTTCAGGTAAATGAGGCTAATTCAAGAGATTACTTCATCAATTACATCAATGAAATATAAATGAGAACAATCAAATTAATGCTACAGAGCTAAAATGCTAGATAGGGATTTTGCCGAACATTTGCGAATATTAGTCTTTTATTTTCTATTGGTGTAAACACGAAAGAGACAAATACATAGGTACACGACCCTGGACTTCGCAACGCTGGGTAACACGAGCTGAAAATACCTGCAATGCATTCGCTGATATGACGCTTAAACTGTCCCTGTTGAAATGCATCTTCTAGTGGAATCACCTGAAAATATAAACACAAGAGTCCCAAGAGTCAAAGCTTCATGTAAATTTATTATTTATTTCTTAATCAAAGCGGCTCGTCCCTGTACTTGAGATCGATATACCTGCGAGGGCGAACAGTGCCTGAAGCGAGACTGTTAGTGAAGGATGGTGGGTATTTGCTGTTCTTTGAAGTAACTAAATATGACTTGTTGCGGTAGTCTCTTAGTGAACGATGGCGGGTGTTTCTTGTTCTTTGAAGTAACTAAATGCGACTTGTTGCGAAAGTCTTTTAGTGAACGATGGCGGGTGTTCGCTGTTCTTTGGAGTAACTAAATATAACGTTGTTGCGGAAGCCTCTAAGCACTGCCTTTGTTCGCGGTGTAGAATGTCCTGTTGCTCCCTCCTCTCGTCCTATCCACTGAGGGGATGCCTTTGACAACATTTGGTCAAGTTACACACTCATCTCAGTAACCAGCTTAACGATTCTTAATATTTGTTTATTTTAGAGACAGAAAGGGGGTGGGCCAATTTAGTTCGGGAGATGCCATATCACTCCTCTCTTGAACAAATTTTAGTCGTAGGAAGGTGAAAAAGTAGAAACAAGAAGAGAGTTAAGGACTTTACCAGTGAAGGGGATGAAAGGGTGAATTAATATATTGTACATATATAAAGACATACATATATAAAGAGTACATGACTTTACTTAAACGTCGAGCTTTGTGGTGAGGCAGTTTCAGCAGAATTTTTTAGGGACTTAGCCACATGTCTTTGTCAGTGTGTATTTCAGTTTTTCTATTCAGCATATGTGTGTGTCAGTGTGTGCGTGTACATGGTCCAAATACCTGGCCTTCATACATATGGACCTATCTAAGCAGTGGGAATTGCGGAGAGAGAGAGAGAGAGAGAGAGAGAGAGAGAGAGAGAGAGAGAGAGAGAGAGAGAGAGAGAGAGAGAGAGAGAGAGAGAGAGAGAGAGAGAGAGAGAGAGAGAGAGAGAGAGAGAGAGAGAGGAGAGAGAGAGAGAGAGAGAGAGAGAGAGAGAGAGAGAGAGAGAGAGAGACGCAGAGAGAGACGCAGAGAGAGACGCAGAGAGAGACGCAGAGAGAGAGAGACGCAGACGCAGACGCATAGGATGGTCAATCAGTCTGCCTGGATATTCTATATAGCGTCCAGGCGAAATGGAGGAGGATGGCTGGACGCGGAGTGAATGTTTTCAGAATACCTCACTCGGGTGCATGGAGGGTACTGGGCGAAAATAATTTGTATCATTTCTTTGTCTTGGCTCCCTTGTAATTGGCTTTCTTTCTTTCTCTCTCTCTCTCTCTCTCTCTCTCTCTCTCTCTCTCTCCTCTCCTCTCTCTCTCTCTCTCTCTCTCTCCTCTCTCTCTCTCTCTCTCTCTCTCTCTCTCTCTCTCTCTCTCTCTCTCTCTCTCTCTCTCTCTCTCTCTCTCTCTCTCTCTCTCTCTCTCTCTCTCTCTCTCTCTCTCTCCTCTCACACACACACACACACACACAAGGGATGGTTGGGTGAGTATATAAAGGCTAAGTGAACCTTGAGTGTGCGAGGGTTCGAGTCATGGGTATTCAGGGAGAATGAGGGACCAGCAATACCTTGTCTACCATGGATGTTGAGAATCTGGAGTGTTTTTAAGTCAGTGAATTTGCGATACTTCTCATGTTCCACTGTACTTGATATATAACAAGATAGCAAGGACTTATATCAGTTGAACGATCTCAGACGGTCATGATTTGTTTTTCTCGTCGTTAAAGATGTTTTTCGTACCCCTGTTACTGGTGGTGGTGGAGGTAGATAATTTATGATGTTTAACCCCTTTACGTCCAGATTTTTTCTTTGCTATATAAAATCGTCTGTTAGACATAAAATTACGAAAAGTAACTGAATATACCAAATTAGTTAGTGGGCAATGATACTAAACAGGTCATATCTATAACATATTGCTTATATTCACTAAAAATCGTCTAATCCTAGCCAAATTACAATGGAAATTACGTTCTGGGTCACAAAGGGTTAATGCTGAGGAAAGAGCCATTATTTATATTGACCGAGGGTTTGGTGGGGGTAGTGTTGCTCTTTGTGGTGGTGAAGGTTGTTATGTCAGTGTTGGGAGGGAGGAGGGAGATGGTGATGATGGAAAAGAAATAATGCTAAGTGGTGTTGAATGAGGTGACAATGGTGGTGGATGTTGTTGGTGGTAGCGGTAGTGGTAATGGAGGGGATGGAAAAAATAATCATTGTACTCGACCCACATTCCAGTGGTGGAGGGAAAATGACTTATAGTATTGGTAAACGCATTGAATTAGATGTAATGTCTTCAAGTGCTTGGAAAAAGGGGTAGCAAATTCTCTCTCTCTCTCTCTCTCTCTCTCTCTCTCTCTCTCTCTCTCTCTCTCTCTCTGATACACACACACACACACACACACACCACACAACGGGGACGCCACTTTAGATCTTCAGGCATTCAAATCTAGTTCCCGAAAATTTTCTGTTGAAAGTCTGTGGTAATATTTTCAGCAAGGCCACCGGTGCTCGCCTGCTTTCCTGCCGAAGGCTTCAGAATATAGCCATCGGCAGACTTATCAAGAAAATACAATTCCTTTATGAAGCGGGGAAGCAGTTCAGTTTCAAACGATATTTCATTATTAATCTATTTGGAGCGTTAATGTTTTATCAATATCATTCATTATTATCATTATAAGAAATAATAGTAATAGTAGTGAAATTAGTAGACCAATAATCTGAAAGTCTTTTGTAAACTGGTAGTTTTGATAGTAGTAGCAAAAGTGATAATAACATGACCGTTATATCATTATCATTGGTAATTAATGCAGATGTTTAATTTCATGCTTTACTGCACACAAGGTGAATCTGCGTAATAAAGGATTCAAGAGATTACTAGAACGAAAAAACATGATGGATTCATCTAATATACTATAGGAGTAGCCGTGTGTATGTCTGTCTGTCTGTCTGTTTTGGGTAACCGAAACTGTAAATTCAATTTTTATGAGAGTAGGCTAAAAAAAAAAATTGCAAATAAATTGTAAGTGAAAAAAAACGTGATTTAAAAAAAAATCAAGGCATACCCCTTGCAAAATTTGCCAAAATATTTGAAAAATATATTTGCTTGAAAATGAGTTCCTAGCAGTTTTCGCGTATGCTGAACACGAATCTTGAGTCAGTTTTCAGTTACAATGATTAAAGTCCCTATTTCAGCCAATTCACAATGACATGATACTTCCAGATATTCCTCTAAAACCACAAACTATACAAAACTTTCCAAGAGATAAAAATATGACAGGCATGGCTAGATTAATCATTACTTCAATACAATGATCAGTATTAGTATTAGTAATGACAACACTACATCAGCTTCTACACAATGCCTGACTTCTATCTTCAACCATTTCTACCTTTACTAACACTCTCTCTCCCCTCACCTGGCCACGGCAAGGAAGACCAGGTCCATGTTGAGCCTCGTCGTGGCCGAGGTCTCCGTAAAGGCAACATTGTACTCCCGCGCTAGACGCTCACCGTCCTCCCGCCGCACATCACGGTCGCCGTTCACGTCACACTTGTATTTATCTATTACGGTATTTATCTATTACGAGCGAGACGTGGAGAATATTGTAGCCAGTAACTATTCTTCCAAAAATGTATTTAATATATTTATTTGGCAAGATTAATATTCGCGTTATTATAAATATGAATATTGATACATGCGAACTACAGATTCAAGATAAATTGTAAACCTTTGCATATCATTAGTATACCGCTTCAAACTTAAAAAAGTAGCTTACAAATAGTTTAACGAAGTTGATTAACGTTGTACATAGGTTATGGAGGCTTAACTGTGTTCACCTTCATGAGACAGAACGGACGAACACACACACCGCCATCGTGATCTAGTGGCTTAGAGCGCATTCGGCCATACTGTGGTCGTGCGTTCTATCCCTGGTCGCTCCCTGGGATTTTTCACTGACATATGGGCGGCTACTATCCCCATTGAGCAAGAGGATGGGGTGTGTAAGGTTCCAGCATTACCAAAAGATCGGTCACTTAGTTCCAAGCTCTTTCTGGGAGGTTAAAACTGATCGCGAGTCCAGATAGCGAGGGCAAGACCATGAGTGAATTACACACACTCTCATACTCACACACACCTGCGTGCACAGACGGCTATGCGTGCGTTTTTTAGAGATAATCTCTTATCCTCTTAGTGGTGACCCTCTTCTCCCTAATTGCCTCCTCTATGTCGTCCCTCTATCATTTTTTATTTAGTTAATCTGTTTATTCCATTTTCTCTATCGTTCTCTCTTTCTCTCTCTGTGTGGGGGTTTAAAGTTTTTTTTTTTATTATTTTATTTTCATCGAATGGGTCTTTAATCGTCAGGGTGTGGTTTAACATAAGAACATAAGAAAATTAATAGGTTTAGGGTGTTTGTCGTGTGTTTGAGGGTATAGTGCCTGTTGTGGTCATGCTTTTGGGGAGTTTGATGCTGTTGAATGTAGACATGCACTGTCCTCATCACTATAACTTGTCCTTTGCCTTGTTGCCCACTGACCATTCTTGCTGGTAACTTTGTTGCACTTGTATACTGGCAAGAATGGTTAGACAAAGAAGGGATAGTTTCTCTGACTGTTTATTTGGAGACACTCACATACACAGCCTCAGTTCAACAGCCATGTTATTCCTCCTGCTGACAACAAAACAAAAGACTATATGGAAATGTGCTTGAATTTAGGCTTTATAATATTGTTGCTAAATATTGGGTAGTACCATGGGATGCAAAATCATGGGATAGAGATGTGTGGGATGCATGACTACAGTGATTGGTAGTAAATATATTTATATACCATAAGTATGGTATATACATAGGTAGTATATAGTATATTGATGGCAATATAGTCTTTTTTTTTTTTCTTTTTTTTACACACACTCACGGGACTTATTTTAACATATTTATTTTCAAGGTGATAATCTGAAGTTGAGAGAGTATGGTGCCTCAGTATTGGGATGGAAGGTGCTTGGAATGCTGTACACACCAGCCACCACATCAAAGAACATCACCACCAAGCCAGACCTGCAGCAAAAGAAGAATTCTAATTAATGGTGAGTTGCACTATTATTTTACACAATTGCAAATTTTCATCAAAGTGTTTACTTTTGCGTAAAAGGAAATTATCTTTCTCTTCATAGCTTAATTAAGAAAATCCAACTTTTAACATTGGTACTAAAAATTGCAAAATTAAGTTTTTAACTCGTTAGTATTGTAGCATTTTAATTAGATTAGTGCCGTAGCAGCACTATGATAATGCACTTAGTGAGGAAAAATAATTCTGTTTGGATAATATCAAAAGCTGGAGGGGTGAAAAACTATTTTGAACATCGTAAAAGAAATAACTCTTAAGCCACCCTGAAAGCTTTTTGGTAAGGCGGATTAAATGCGGAGACTATCTTTTTATCTTTTTCTTCAAAATTAACAAGGCAAATCTGGGTTGCGTCTGCCACGTCAGTGTCATTTTATAAGTTATGTATTTCTTTTGGCCTTCCCTGACAGCTCTCACCATATTTAGCATATAAAATAGCTGACAGCTATTTCACCCCCTTGGATATTCCTATATTTGTTTTTTTTCTTTCTGCAGCTATAATATATGTATACTTTATATTATTAATAAAACGTACTTAATGATAATAATCTGAAGACTCCAGATTTTTTTGCAAAAATAAATATAAATATATAAATAATAAATATATAAATATAAGTAATAAAATATATGAGAATTATGTTCTAAGAGTACACAAACCCCTCAAGCCCTGCATGGTGGGGAGTTTTATCACCCACTGTGTACACGAGGTAGATTTGCTCAAGGTGTGTGTTCGTTGTATCACCAGTAAATAATGGAATAAATCACTCGGATGATTACTCAGTATCACCAGCTGGCAATGAAATACACACACACAATGATGCAAATATTCAGATCAAGTACTTAGGCAAATTAATTATACATATATATTATATTGATTTTTTTTACGGAAATTAATTACATCTTTTGATATTCCTTATATTAGGCACATGAATAATATATTCTAATTTTTTTCAGGTGCATAAATGAAGACGAAAAGAATACAGTAATTTTGTCAATAATACAGGTCAAGAAACTAACATGACCCGCCTTCTCCCTCCCCCCCCCCCCCAAGCCGGGTGTCACCAAGGAGGGCTTCGTGTTACCGCAAGTTATGTCTACATCTCCAAAGATAATGTCCTATCCTCCCCCTTATTATCTCATCTTTCCTTCTTTAGTCATTTCAATTGCCTTCCTCCTCCAGATATACATCCTTAATTAACTTGACGCATCCTTAATTAATTTGATCACCCTGTTCCTTTCCTTATCCACACCGTGACCTTTTTCTCCCCAAACACTTCTTTGCTCTTCACATAGTGTCGTGTGACCTTTAATGTCTGAAATGGCAATAAAGTATAGGCATGAACCAATCAATCATTTATGCGAGGTCAATGCATGAGATAAGCCTGATAAGTATAACATGATTGCCTGACATATCATCAAGTGTGTGTGTATACGTATTCCATTATTAATTATTGATATTAATTGCAACATATATTAAACCACTGATATTATTTAAAGTATAACACTTAATTTATCACTGGTTAGAATATGTACCAATTAATACCAATAATTAATAAGGGAATATATACACACACGTGATGCAAATACGTATTTGATATCACCAGTTAGTGATTAAATATATATGAGGAGCAATTAAAGATTTCTGAAACTATTACTATACAAGTCACACAACGTTCTTGATTTAGATTTGGCCGCCATCCCCTTCGAAATGGTTGCCTTGTGCAGCGATACATCCCTCGCAGCGCTTCCACCACGATTATAATCCTCCCTGGAAGTTCCTTTCTTTAACCCCTTCACGCCCAGAACGTAATTTTCATTGTAATTTGGCTACCATTAGACGATTTAATTAGATATAAGCAATATTTTACAGAAGTCACTTTTCGTAATTTTATGGCAAACGACAGACGATTTTATATAGCAAAGGAAAGATCTGGGCGTTAAGGGATTATTAATTAAGCGCGTCAAGCACCGTCTGAGATTCCCGCTCTATCTCCCCGGTGACAAAACTGCGATCCTTCACCTACCACTTCCTCTTCCCCAAAATTAAATTTAAGCTGTAGGGTTGTTGTTTTGGCAGTGCGAATCACAG
Source organism: Chionoecetes opilio (assembly GCA_016584305.1). Classification (NCBI taxonomy): domain Eukaryota; kingdom Metazoa; phylum Arthropoda; class Malacostraca; order Decapoda; family Majidae; genus Chionoecetes; species Chionoecetes opilio. The sequence goes on along the minus strand of JACEEZ010008257.1, from coordinate 284,628 downwards.
ATGGTGCTTGACACGCTTAAAAAACGGGATTTACAGGGAGGATTCCATTCATGGCAGAAGCGCTGTGACTGGTATATCTAAATCAGAGTGCTTTGTCTGCTTTCTATGAGTGTGAAGCCATAACTTTTTTATCGTACCTTAAGTACCAAGGCAAATTAATGTTCTAATTCAAAGCTTTATTTTCCAGGTGTGAACGAAGGAATCATGCTGAGAAGACTTAAAGACAACTGGAAAGCTGCGAGGACAACACTACCATGAAAAGTCAACCACCTTTATCCCCACTGAATTGTTAAGACGTCATTAGCTGGGTATTTCACCAGTAAATGAGCAGCCAAAGTTTTATTTAGTCTGTGACAAACTTAAATTTTTTTTTTTTTTTTTTTTTTACAAAAAATACTGCATTTAAAGACTCAAAAAATACTGCATTTAAAGACTTACTCTTATCAACTTTCTCTTATCAACTTTCTTTATCTTACCTGTGAAATTGATAATTAGTATAGTTAACGAGATGAGTAACCTGTATGCGAACCGACAGTAGTGATTGTCTGAGCTTGATTATATAATTTCATTCTAAAATGCAATAAAGGACTTACAATTTTCTCTTGTGTCTGATATTCTGAAAATTCTTCTATCCATTTAGACTCTTTTCAGGTGCGCATTAATGACTTTTTCATATCACACCTTACCTGAAAAAATTACTTTGCTCTTTGGAAGGTTCATATATCCGTCCTTCGTCAATAGCACTATAGGCGCCATATGTTTCGAATTTTTAGCATCACTACAGACAGGCATGCTCAAATATTGCATATCCCATCCCATCTTCAGTGGCACATACAAGTCTGCTGTGATGCTAAAATTCGTAATATATGGCGACTATAATGTTATTTGTCGAGAGCTGTTCGGTATGGGAAAGGAGCCTGCATGGGAACTCGCGCGTGGTGACCCCCGGGAGTGGCGTCGTAGGGTGGGCGAGGCGACGCGCCCCCCGGCGTATGCCCCCAATGATTGATTGATAATGTTATTGACGGTAACACTATTTTGTGAAATCTGATAAGTAGTTCACGCAAATTCATGAGATTTATCTGTATGCCGTTCTGACGTGTCTTGTGGCAATACTTCCATGCACACACGACTGGCGACTGATCTTCCCCGACTTCCTTCGTCTGTGATGTCATTCAGCCAAGCTTTCCAGTAATTGCCAGATTCTCTGAAGAAAAAAATACAAATTATTAATGAATATAAAGTCATGATTTTTTATGCCTCACAATGTTATAATTTGCGACAAGATTTTCGGAGATATTGGGGACTTAATTGTTTGTTTGAATTTTGAGTTTTCCTTTGCTTAATCCCCAGTAAAAGGCCAAACAGGGCAGTTGGATTTGGAAAATAGATACATATAATAACTAACACGCTTTTCCTCACCCTTGCCTTTTAGCTTGGTTTCTCACAGAGCCATTACATTCAGGTCCCTGGCATTCAAAATCTTCCTTACTTTTCCATGCTGATTACGTTCAAGCACCCCGGTGTTGATATTAATTTTTTTTTTCTTTTCATGGTAAATTCATTCATATTAGGGTGAACATGTTATAGCCCCCCACCCTCGCTCTTAATAGTCTCTTACGGCACTTAAGGATTGCTGAGACACTCATTTTACGACCCTGCATGCCCTACATTCTACAGTATATGAGGATAAAAGACTGCAAATTCTTTTAGGCCAAGGCCGACCTCTACGTATTTGAAGGGTGACTGAATGAAGCTGTTCACCGTATTCATGTGTCTGGCGAGAATACAGAGATCTAGAGGGTTCACATACTTTTTTGACTGTTGATATTACTGATGGATGGATTTAGTCTTACTTATCTATACTGGCCCTGCCCACGGCATTATGGGTTCGTGAAAGTATATGTCACTGTCGATAACTGCAAGATAAATATTCAGATCAAATCGTACGTGATCAGTCCTGGTTTATGACTCCCAAACATGGATATTAGAAGTTTATCTTAAGAGGCTTATTCATACTTTTGGTAATCGTCTTCGCTAGGACATGAAACTAAGTGGAGCGTCAAATGAGCGATTGCTATGTGAGGTTGAATAGAAGCTTGTTAACTTCAAAACCCTGAACCCTACTGTGTATATGGTAAGTTTTCTAATTACACTGTTAGGGGCATAACACAAAGGGAAAAGTTTTATGAACACCCAAAAGTTTTGTGGTTACAGCTTATCATTTCATATTGTTGAGAGTTGGTAAAGAGTTGGATTTAAGAATTTTGTCCTTTGATATTCAAATCTTATGGATATATTTGCGTGTGTAGAATTCTCTTATGAAAGCCATAGTGTATGTGTCCGCATGAGAGAGAGAGGGAGGGGGGAGGGAAAGGGACGATACGGATAGACAGACAAAACATACGTACAAAGGAAAAAACACACACACACATAATTGTAGATACAGACATAGAAAAGTAAAAAGGTAAAGTGATATGACAACGGAGGGAGAATTTGGTAAGTCTTCAGATCAAGTGCTGAGTGAGCTGCAAGACCCCAATGTTTGCCTCGGACGAGATCTTAATATCTACGTTTGTATTCGTTTATGTATTTGATAATTCTGGGAAGAGACCAAGAAAAAGGAAGCGCAGGGAAGGGGAGACATAGGAAATGCGATAGGAGGGGAGCGATGAATGGATGAGACAATGAAGGAAAGACGATAGGAGGGAAAGACGGAGGAAGGAAAGTCGATGGAGGAAAGACGATAGTGGCGAAGACGGGGAAAGGAAGGGCGCTGGAGGAAGGACGGAGGCGAGATAAATGAAGGGGTGACGGTGAGGCACGCAGGCAGGATGGACCGAGGAAAAATGAAGGAGAAATACGTATGGCATCCTGGGATATTTTTTTCTTTGCCTTTGTTTTTCAGCTCCAGATTTGCTGTCTTCTTTTATTCCAGGTTTTCTGGTTTTTTCTTTTTTGGTACATCTTCGTATGTCTTCCCTCGTATACACAACAAAGATGAGATATTCATAATTACTTCGTTAATAGTCGATGCAGGTAAGTCGTTAATGTGACATCAAGTTATCTAAGAGATATATAAATGAAAATTGCTCAAACATCAACAACCATATGATTTTTTTTTAGTGATATGTGATCACGTGAAAATTGATAAATTGAAACTTAAGGGTATTAACCTTGACCTTGCAATGCTTACACATCACTTTTTGCTGCAGTTTCTATAATATTGTGTTCGACACTTAACGCAATAACTTAATCGGCATGAAGATTTGTTTTCACTCGCAGTCGTCTGTGACAGACATTTACCATTTATCAGACAATTACCCTGAAGCCATTTCTTTTCTGATGTTGAAAGATCCAGTCATCAATGAATATATTCTGATTACTATTTTTTGTTTGTGGGTAAAAGACACACGCATTGATATCCTTTAGATAAGCTTATCGTTCAGCCTCATTCTAACCCATTGTAAGGTATTATCTATAAGTGTCGTCAATGGATTAAATTACGTATTTCCACCATAAACAGATGAGCGGCGTTGCCCTGGGCGCTGCTGTCAGGCCAACACGAGTTACTGACATTTTATGAATAAAGTTTTCTAAATAAATGATCAAAGTGAACAAATCTTTGCGCAACAGGAAAAATGTCAAAATATAACGTTTTGTAAATATATATAAATGACAGGATATGGATTATGATATTAGCACTAATATTAATTTACAAAAACACTTACATAATCAGATATGAAAATCCCCGACAATTTAAGCAATAGTTACCATCATCATTGTTACTATCAGTATTAAATTATAGTTATCCGTACTATTATTACTATGAACAGTATTATAACTATTAACATTAGTTGTAGTAGAAGTAGTTATAGTAGTAGTAGTAGTAGGAGTCGTATAGTAGTAGCAGTAGTGTTGAGAATTATACATGAGAATTAAAAGATATAAGTCCCTTCTCTCCCGCGTTTTTTTGGGTACCAGTGACTACAAGGGCTGCGAACAACACCCTGGGGACCTTTAATATTCCAGCAGATCAAAAGAGAGGCAGAAAGAACCAGACCTTTTCTTCTTTCTTTCTTCTATTTAGTATTTTCATGTGATCTTTTCTTAGGCGCAACCTTGCATCCTCATCATCAGTGGTCATAATGATAGTCATAATACTACGACTACAATGGTATAATGACTCAAAATCCACTCGTCAGCAATAAGATCATTGTTATTACTATTACTATTATTATTCTATTTTTTTGCATGATGTGAAAGGGAACATAGAGGTAATAAGAGCCTGTGTTTCTCATTACCTAAAGATAAAGTCCATACCATTATTATTGTTCCATGATTACAATGACTAATTTTTCCTTGGGCTTTTTTATTCATTTTATTATATATTTATTAGTTATTATTTTATTAGTTTAGTTATTTTTTATTAGTTATTTTCTTTTAGTATTTCTTAAGTAATTTCCCTTTATATTTCAAAATTAGTTTCTATTATACTACTACATTGGTTTAATGTTCAAAAATTTCAATTCTCGTAAGTTCCATTTTATATTTTCTTGCAATATATGACGCTCATCCTTTTGCAATAGAAAACATAAAGTGATACGAATGTGTTGTCCTTATATAGAAAATAAGAAATGTCCAATTAACACTAGAAAATTTGAAAAAAATTTGTTAGATAGTTTTTGAGCTTATTAGCGTTTATGGGGGTGATCTTCAGGTTTTTTCTAGCGCGTAAGTTTTTTTCCACAGCTTACCCTCGTAAGCAAATTCCACTCGAGTGTATAAAATTTCCACTATTATTTACTTCGTGATGCTCTGTAATTTTCTGTGCATCCTCTCTGAGCAGTCGGTAGGTCGTCAGCTCCCTACTCAGTCTCTCTCTCTCTCTCTCCCTTTGACTCTGGTTCTCTTCTGCTTTTCTTCTCCTCTGTTACAACTCCTTCTTCTCTCTCTTCCCCTTCTTTCTCTCTTCTCTCTTTTTCAAAGCTTGTACTATTTTAGTGTTTTATTCGTAGGTATTATTTATAAATCAATGATGATTGCTACATTGTTTAATGCCACAAATGAATATAATTGATTTGTATTGACAACAATGTAAAAGTTTTCAGCTGCTATTTGTGTATTTGCTTGTTGTGTGTGATCGGTTGTGTGTAGACAAGCTATGGTGCCTCGTGTGTGTGTGTGTGTGTAGTGTTTGCGTTGTGTGCAAGGCGTGAAAGTTGTGATGTGTTGTTGCTGTGGTTGTGGTGTGGGTGTTGTCATTCGTGTGTTTTGTGTGTGGTGTGTGTGTGTACAGGTGTGTGTAAGTGTAAGTGTATGTCTAATCGTGTGTGTGTGAATGTTGTTGCCTCATTCGTGTGTAATTAGTGCGTGTGTGAATCTCTGTGGTGTGTGTGTTGAGGGTGTGTGTGTGTGGATGTGTGTGCTGTGTGTGTGTGTGTGTCGTATGGGTGTGTGTGGGTTGTGTTTGTGGTGTGTGTGTGTTCGTGTGTGTGTGTGTGTGTTGTGGGTGTGTGTGTGTGGTGTGTGTGTGTGTGTGTGGTGTGTGTGTGTGTGTGTGTGTGTGTGTGTGTGTGTGTGTGGTGTGTGTGTGTGTGTGTTGTGTGTGTGGTGTGTGGGGTTTTTGGTGTGTGTGTGTGTGTGTGTGTGTGTGTGTGTGTGTGTGTGTGTGTGTGTGTGTGTGTGTGTGTGTGTGTGGTGTGTGTGTGTGTGTTTTGGGTGTGTGTGTGTGTGTGTGTGTGTGTGTGTGTGTGTGTGTGTGTTTGGTGTGTGTGTGTGTGGGGTGTGTGGTGTGTGTGTGTGTGTGTGTGTGTGTGTGGTGTGTGTGTGTGTGTGTGTGTGTGTGTGTGTGTGTGTGTGTGTGTGTGTGTGCGCGTGCGTGCGCGTCAACCTTGCCGAAAACCTCATGATCAAACAAAGAATGACAAACACCATTGTATTATAAATCTCGTATTTTAAAAAGACGTGACGATATTCAACAGCTCCCATCACCTCCATCACAATCCATCAACCTCTGTCGTCATTCATCACGGTCTGTCAGAAAATAACGATCATCTCACCACCACCATCGACCATCATCACTCCTCCATCAACTTCATCACAATTGGTCATCAAGCAAAACTACTCATCATCCCTTCATCACACATAATCCAATATTTTTTTACTCCCATCATTCTATTGTTATTCATCACCACACATCACTAGCTATAACTAACCAGCCTTTTCCATAACCTACAACTATCCTCATCACCACTAATCATCACCATCACGACGCGTTCCCCATTTCACTCATCACCATCCATCATCCATCACTCCATATCTTTCATCACTTGCCATCACCATTAATCATCACCATTAATCATCATCATCATCATCACCGCTTATCACTCCTTCACTATTCTTCATGTCCTTCATCACACGAATCCTTCATCACATCAATTTACGAATTCAATTACATTATACCTGACTCAATTAAGATACTTCATCGATTTCCATGTACTGTACGCAAATATTTAACACGAACATAATCTAGTACTCTTACAGAATTACAGAATTACTCGAATTATTTTCTTACGAGAGTTGACATGTATTGTAGGTAAACTTAAACCAAAACTGAATGAGACTAAATTTGTACAATGGCAGTTGAGTAAGCAATGAGGGATGAACATACATATTCCATCCCTTTGAAAGAACGCCGCGAGATGGTCCTCTTATACTCTGTTTTTTTTAACGAGGTGAAAAATCCTGACCCCTTGCTGCTTACTGACTGATATTTGATGCCAGGAGAAGGGAATACTACGCTTCTTCTAAATTCCAGTTGTATTTTATCATAGTTAACCACATTATCAGGTAAACATAGCATGAGACCTTATGATAGAATGGAATTTTTGCCTCGTTAAAAAAATAGACTTAAGAGTCCTTGATGGTGATGATGGTGGCGACGGGAACCCTTGAGGACGGGTCACCTTGATTTACTTCCTAATTCACAAACTGCTTTACCAACTGAGGGACTACATTAAGCGCCTCGTTTTGAAGCTTCCCTCCAGACGTGTCCTCGTTGCTTCCCTCATTCCGCATTTAACTGTTCCGTGGGCGCGCCGGGCAACCCTCAAAGGCGGGCTGAGTGCCGTGAACCATCGGCCGCCCAACGAACGGGCTGAACGCGGCGGCCGTGTAAAGAGGTGATGATGAGGACGCTGCCACTAGGGATTTAAGACAGACAGACAGACAGACAGACAGACAGATAGACGGACAGATAGACAGACAGACAGACAGACAGACACAAAGACACAGTCAGTCAGTCAGTCAGTCAGTCAGTCAGTCAGTCAGTCAGTCAGTCAGTCAGTCAGTCAGTCAGTCAGTCAGTTCAGTCAGACAGTTGCACAGAGAATAATTAGACGACGAACAATGATAAAAGTCAGATAAACTGAACTGTGCTTCTCTCTTATTCTCTTTGTCCAAAAGTCAATGTACTTGATGTCCTTGGCAAGCTTTCGGGTTTTGATTGCACGTACTTCTTACATCCTCCTCTTTTATGATGAAGAGTTGATAGCCCACGTGCTTGTCTTGATCATGGCAAACATTTGACTCTTTGATATTGTATTCTAACCCTCTATCAAAAGACCAGAACAATGGAACCCGGCTGGTAATAAAGCCGTAAATTATCAAGCGTCTTTGTCTTTGTTATTTTTTGTTTGTTGTCAAGTATTAGTTCTTAATCAACAAAACCCAAACATCAAAGAAAGCACACTAGCGCGGCCGTGTCTTCAAGCAGCTCCAGCAGGCACAGGCAAAACCATGGCGGGAGTTTTATGGAGGAGGGAGGAAAAACATAATAGCCTACAGGCGCTATAGGCTTCAACGTAAAAAAATAAAATAAAATAAAATAATTGTTTAGGTGCGTGTGGGTGTCATCTTACTTAAGAGATAAAATATGAAATCGTATTATATCCAGCTCAAACTTTTCCCTCGGCTTAATTAACAATATTAATTATCCTGCTTGCGTCACGTAACCCCGTGTAACATGATAGCAAACTGATTGGTCTTGACATCTCTATAACAAAAGCGACAACAACAACAACAACAACAATAATAATAATAATAATAATAATAATAATAATAATAATAATAATAATAATAATAATAATAATAATAATAATAATAATAATAATAATAATAATAATAATAATAATAATAATAATAATGAGGAATGTCCCACGAGAGGTAGACACGTAATGAAGGGAGCCAAATTACGAAACACTGCCTCCATTCTGAACGTAAGAGGCGCTGGGTGCATCGCCGTTCACGCAGATAATCTCCCTGTAAAGTATCTCGACGGGGGAGAAAGCGTTCAGCGAGGCAATTTGTGAGGGGCGAGGCGGGGAGACGCTAGTTCTGACGGGGCATCGAGAGGGTGGCTGAGCGACATTGGACTTAAATATACCGCAGTCTTCTTCTTTTATGTTTAGGTGCATTTTTAAATTTTTTTTCCGGTAGGGGGAATGATGTGATAGGGGTTACACATATGTGATAGGTGGAGGTGATGATAGTGAAGGTAGTGATGGTGGTGTGGTGGTGAAGGTTGTATGGTGATAGTGGTTAAGGTTGTGTGGTGGTGAAGGTGGTGTGGTGGTGGTAGTGGTGAAGGTTGTATGGTGGTGATGGTGGTGTGGTAGTGGTGGTGGTGTGGTGGTGATGGTGGTGTGGTGGTGTGGTGGTGATGGTGGTGTGGTGGTGATGGTGGTGTGGTGGTGAAGGTTGTGTGGTGGTGATGGTGGTATGGTATGGTATAATATGACTTATAATATGCAAAGAAAAATCAACTATTCAAAACCTAATGAATTAAAGATTAAACTAACTTCAAGATAAATTGACTACATTATATTATACAAGGTTCAATAAGTTTATACATATAGTGGAAGTTTTTTCTTTATTTTACAGCGGTTGATGCGAAGTCCTGAGATTGTATTGTGAGTTTTGCCTGTTAGGAAATGGTATTCACGGGATGAGGTTAGTTTCTGTGCTGTGTAGACTTTAGTAGTTACTGTGTCGCTGAAAAAAATGTGATGGTGGTGGTGGTAGTGGTGGTGGTAGTTGTAGTGGTAATGGTGGTTGTTGTGATGGTAGTTATAGTGGTGGGAGTGAGGATAGGGGTGGTGGTAGTGGTGGTTGTGGTAATGGTGGTGGTAATGAGAGAGAGAGTGGTGCCATGGTGGTGGTGGTTGTGTAATAGTAATTACAACCACTAGTAATAGTGGTTGTGGTGGTAATGGTGGTGGTGGTGGTGGTGGTGGTGGTGGTTGTGGTAATGGTGGTTGTGGTAATGGTGGTTGTGGTAATGGTGGTGGTGGTGGTGTCAACTTATAGTCAACTTATCAGAAATCGAGGGAATGGAGAAACACAAAGACAGTGTCAAGGGTGCATATACGCATTTACGAGGTATTTCCGTACAGCCTTGACAAGGAAGGCGCCAGATAGCTACGTCAGGTGTATACAAACCTGTCTTTATAAATCAGTTGTTGTCACTTTATACAGCTTTAAACTAATTTTTTATCTACAAATTGGTGTCCTGGAAATGCTGACATCGATTTTTTCAAATCTTTGTTTTGCCGACAACTGTAGTGTTCGCTATCTCATAAAACATTTTAATACTTAATTGAAAATAAAATAATCCCATTCAAACGCCACCTACCGCTAAGGGCTGCGAGCAACATGATAGAAAAAGTATAAGTTGGAAGAGAAATATAAATGTAAATTTTCAATCATTATAGTTTGGTGTTAGATGTCTGATTCCTCACCTTCGCTTTTTAAATGAATGTACATCTTTTCCTGCCTCCCCTCCTCCTGTTTTTTCTTCTTTTTTCTCTCTCTCTCTTTAATCCACTGTAATAAGGGGGCAAAAGCAGACAGAAGTCTTTCAGGTTTACGATGCTTTGATAATCTGTTTATTACTCAGTCTTGAGCCTCCGAAAGCTAATTAAGAACTTGTTTCACGAAAGAAAAAGCGCAACCTTTTTCTGCTGTTTTGAGCGTTGCTTTGATAGTATTTTTTCTATTACTTTGAAACCCAAGAATAATAAATATGCCTTTTTTCTTTGTACACAGTGTTATTTAATTTCTACGAGTATAAAGTGAATTCATAATGGAAGCAGCAATATAAATCTGATAGAAATAGTGGAATGATAGTAGTAGTAGTAGTTACGAGCGAGCAGTCCTCACTGGCTACGGGATTTTTCTCACTTAAGCGGCCGACCCGACCCGACCGACCATCACGCTAAGCGGCCGACCCGACCCGACCGACCATCACGCTAAGCGGCCGACCCGACCCGACCGACCATCACGCTTTTCAGGAGCTTATATCTTTGGAATCCCGCTTCCAATTGACAAGCGGTCTTCGCCATCTGATAGCCCCATTCAATCCCTATTCGCGCCTACAGACAAATTTCCTTGCTATCGGGTTTCTACGGGCTCGCTCGTCCTTCGCCGATTAAGGCGTCTTACTGGTAGCGGTAGTAGTAGTAGTAGTAGTAGTAGTAGTAGTAGTAGTAGTAGTAGTAGTAGTAGTGGTAGACGTAGAAGTAATAGGAGCAACATATAAGTTACAGTAGAAGTAGTAGTAGTAGTAGTAGTAGTAGTAGTAGTAGTAGTAGTAGTAGTAGTAGTAGTAGTAGTAGTAGTAGTAGTAGTAGTAGTAATAGTGATAGGTGAATAATTAATTATTGTTCAACTTTATAGCTAACAATACGACAAAGCAAAAGTGACAATTAACTGGAAAAGGAGACTTGATTGCTTACGAAGGTTGCATTGCTTTGTTAAACAATATTTGACAACAGTGATTACGGAAGCTGCTGAGAAAATCTTAAAAGGAGGATAAAAACAAAGAGTACAAACATTCATCAATAATATAGTACCACACCAAAAACATGAATATATAAACGTAAAAACAAAAAAAGAATAAAAAAATGAAAAACCAATATATGTTTTTCTTGAATACATACATGAAAAGATGAAGTAGTTAGTATAAAAAAAAAAAAAGTTTCAAATAATGTAAACGAGAAAAGATTTTAAGGTAAACACCTATAAAAAGGTCTTATATAGAATACAGTTATGATGAAAATGGAGTTTGAGAGCACGGATATAACGGGAAATAACAAAGTGTTGCCTCAACACAAAATGACTGGTATAGAGAGGATTGGTGTATCCTTGACAGCGCAAATGGAAAAAAATAAATAAAATGCACAACATATATATTTTTTAGTTCGAATAGAAATGCTATCTATATATGGTGAAATATATAGTGTCAGATTATGGATAATATATGTGTGAGTGAAATGTTTTGTTTACTTTAACATTTTTTTTCTTTGAGCGGGATGCAGTTTTGCCCCGTGTGATAAGGACCCAGGCGTTGTGACCTGCGACCTCTTTTGTGTCATTTTATTAGAATCGCCTCATGGCAGCCACGCGCTGTTGAGTTTCCTTTTTATGGAGGAGAACGTCATGCCCTTTACCAAAACGAAGACTTCCTGGCTTTACGTTGTCACCAACATCTTCATTCTCCATTTATTATTTGTTTTCCATTGCTCCATAAATACCGATAAATCTTGTTTCATAACGTCATGTGATTTCATATCTTTAAAATATCTTTATTCGTTTAATTATCTTTCTATACACATATAATGCATTAAAATACTCTTTGAATTCATTCTAGAAAAACGATATTTCATTTCCTGTTTCCATTAAAGTAAAATTCCAATATCTTCTCGCGAGGCCGCGGCCCCTGCTGGGAGCGTCAGGCACAAACATCATCGCACAGGCTGTCCCGCGGCACAGAAGGCACCTGGGCCTCACCTTGCACTGTGTGTGTGTGTGTGTGTGTCTGTGTGTGTGTGTATGTGTGTGTGTGTATATATGTGTGTGTCTGTGTGTGTGTGTGTGCGTGTGTGTGTGTGTGTGTGTCTGTGTGTGTGTCTGTGTGTGTGTGTGTGCGTGTGTGTGTCTGTGTGTGTGTGTGTGTGTCTGTGTGTGTCTGTGTCTGTGTGTGTGTGTGTGTGTGTGTGTGTGTGTGTGTGTGTGTGTGTGTGTGTGTTGCGCGCGCGCGCGTGTGCGTAAAGAGAAGTACAACAACACACACACAAACACCACACACACACATAATATCCTCAGACCAATAACCCAAAGGGCAAACAAATCACAGGAGCACACGCACGCGTGTGGGCCAGCAAGCACACGCCACACACACACAACACACACACACACACACACACACACACACACACACACACACACACACACACACACACACACACGGACACACACATACACAATATCGTCAATATCAATAAATCATTTACCATTGTAATAAGAGAAGGCAAGGCGAGAAGTGTATGAGTTACGAGTCACCGTAGCCAAGTATGGGCTGCTCGTCCTTTGTCTGGTGGAGGAACAACCAATTATTCAAACAATTTACTAATTGATCGGTTGATGGCCATTCACAGAGGCTGGCTATCACTCACACAATAACTGAGCCATTTCCATTGTCCTTCAGTCAATAATGCAGTCACTGTAAACAATATTGCCGTCACAATATATATGTCTGCGTCATGGTGAATGAGAAATATTCTCAATTAGAATCTATGGACTTAACAGTATTTTTTATTTTCTATATTTCATGTGAAGCCTTAAAATATTCTTAGGTTCTATTCATAACTATTTCTTCTTAGCATTATTCACCCACGGTCTTGATAATGCACTTGACTCGAGACTAACCTACATTACCCTCCCAGAATGAGCCTAGAGCTCATAGAGAATGAATGGATATAGGAGCTCATCTATGGATACAGATGGGACCTCACACGCCCTACACACCATATGTCCTTGCTCAAGGGGGATAGAAACTTCCCGCGTTTTCAGGGAAAAATCTCGAGCCTTGCGTGGGGCTCCATCCTAGGCGCGTAGTAACACGCCATAGGACTTTACCACCATACCACGCATAGGGAACTCTGTAGTGTAGTGGTTAGCACGCTCGGCTTACAACCGAGAAGTCCCGGGTTCGATCCCCGGGCGGAGAGAAAGATAGATGGGTGGTCTTTCTTAAATCCCTAGCCCCTGTCCACCCAGCAGTGAATGGGTACCGGGTGCCAGCCGGGGGTTTGTAACCCCCCCCCCCCCCCGGGGTGGTGGCTTCGGCCAACACTAATATGCAGCAGCGGTAGATCACTATGGCTCTGAGGCATTATCCTCTAAACAAAACAAACAAGAGAAAACAAGTGTGTGTGTGTGTGTGTGTGTGTGTGTGTGTGTGTGTGTGTGTGTGTGTGTGTGTGTGTGTGTGTGTGTGTAATGGTGACCTTCACCGTCAACCCCGCTGGATTTTCTTTTACTCTGATGGATTATAGAGTGGAAAGCTTCCTGATGAAGCAGCAGTAGCGCGTGTGTGTGTGTGTGTGTATGTGCGCGTGCGTGTGTGTGTGTGTGTGTGTGTGTGTTTTGTGTGTGTGTGCGCGTGTGTGTGTGTGTTTGCGCGTTTTTTTTTTTTTTTTTGTCTGTGTGTGTGTGTGTGTATTCATCTAATTGTAATTTACAGGGCCTGAGCAACGCTCGTATGGCCCCGTCTCCATATCAACATTTTTTATCATTCATCCTTAGTGTTTTTAGTGTTGGCCGAAGCCACCACCCCGGGAGGGGGTTCACAAACCCCCGGCTAACACCCGGTACCCATTCACTGCTGGGTGGACAGGGGCTCGGGTTTTAAGAAAACCGCCCGTCTGTCTTCGCTCCGCCCGGGGATCGAACCCGGGACTTCTCGGTTGTGAGCCGAGCGTGCTAACCCTTACACTACGGAGTCCCCATGTGTGTGTGTATGTGTGTGTGTGTGTGTGTGTGTGTGTGTGTGTGTGTGTGTGTGTGTGTGTGTGTGTGTGTGTGTGTGTGTGTGTGTGTGTGTGTGTGTGTCAACAAAAATGACAAGGGTGAAATTAAAGTCATTGCACCGGAGCAGCGGGAGAGTGAGGGGCGGCGTAAAGAAGCTGCAGGAGCTGAATGGATGCTGCTGAATTATAAACGAAGAAGGAAAGGGAAATTAATGAAGTGTCTTTCATCACTTGAAAAATTAATAGAGATAGCGTGTGTAGCGTTCCCTCTTCCCCACACACGGGCTGGGTTAAATTGATGACCTAGAGTAATCTGTATATTAATTGTAAATATGTTTAGTAAAGAATAATATCGCCGATTGTTTGTTCAGAGAGACATACATACAACAGCCATTTGTTTTCCGCCATTATGTTTCCCTGACGGCCCTGTGGTTTCCTTTGTTAGAGGGGGGGAAAACATATTGTGTGCCTGACTTCGCGAGTGGGCGGGCAATATGGATGATTGGTGTGTTGCATGAGCGAGTGCGTGGGCGAGTGCGTGGGCGAGGAAGGGGACAAGGAAGGGGGTGAGGGAGGATGTGTTTAAGTAAGTGGATCAGGGAGGAAGAGAAAGAGAAAGATAAATGATAGTAAATGGTAGAAAAACTTGTGGAAAAAATGACTTAAAAACAGTGTATAAGTGGGTCAGGGAGGAACATAAATAAAAAGATAAATACTGAACAGTTAATGGTAAAAAATGGTTTGTGGAAATTAAATAAGTTAAAAAATCTAAAAATAATAAAAATATAGTGCAGTATACAAGACAATAAGACAGTACAAGACAGACAGACAGTTATAAGACAGTGGTACATAACTACATCTACAGTAAATATAGGAAGAACAGTGCCAACAAATGCGTACTGACGGGTGTTGTAAAAAAAAGAATCAACAAAAAACTAACACTCCCTCGGGTGGGTCTTCGCCTCTGCTCTGCTCCACGAGGGTCGCAAGAGACTATATCAGCAGAAGTTTTTGATGCATTACTTGGCAAAGTTTTATAAAGAGATTTTTGCAGGCTGCTCCTCGAATATGAGTGAGGGACGTATGGCAGAGAGGAAAGGAGGAGGAGAGGGGAGAGAGGAATAGGGAAGAGAGGAGGGAGGGAAAAAAAAGTTAGGGGCGAATCCATCGGTACCTTTAAAATAATTTAATATGGGCCTGGTTGTCTCCACCTGTTAATATCTCTCTCTCTCTCTCTCTCTCTCTCTCTCTCTCTCTCTCTCTCTCTCTCTCTCTCTCTCTCTCTCTCTCTCTCTCTTCTCTCTCTCTCTCTCTCTCTCTCTCTTCTCTCTCTCTCTCTCTCTCTCTCTCTCTCTCTCTCTCTCTCTCTCTCTCTCTCTCTCTCTCTCTCTCTCTCTCTCTCTCTCTCTCTCTCTCTCTCTCTCTCTCTCTCTCTCTCTCTCTCTCTCTCTCTCTCTCTCTCTCTCTCTCTCTCTCTCTCTCTCTCGTGAATTTTCGCTTCCTCTCACTAGAACATACTTGCACTTAATATTTTTTGGTATTTGCGAAATTTGTACTTCCAAGTTATATTTTATACGTATGAGGCTTGAAGAAGCATCATAGTCCCTACGTCCTACCAATCATACACTTATTTTCAGATCTTCCTGTCACATTTTCTCCTCATATTAGCTTCATATTCATCCTTCTCCGATTTCCAAAAAAAAACAGCGTTAAAGATATTGATGAAACAGATGACAGAAATTGAAGACAGGTTCCGAGGTTTCTTTACGACGATAGCAAACTTCAGATAATCAAGCTGGCGTAGCAATAGCAGTTTTTTCCTCATGTTTTTCCAGAAGCTTTTTTTTTTCAATGAAATGAGAGATGATTGCGACGGCAAAGTAATTAGAAAAGTACCTTACCTTGAAAATAGTGAGTTTATGTTTTTAGCGAATATCTAAAATGTAAAATCATTCAGCCAAGTCATCTTTGTACATACATAAATATGCAGAAAACCCTCCTCGCAATAATTAAAATACTAATTAAAGTATTTTTTAAATTTTTTGTTGTCGGCTGAAATGATATAAAATCGGAAGCCTGAAATTTGATCAAAGAAAATGTTATAGTGAGTGACTACACCTTGGAGTGACTCGCAGTTATCAAAGTAGATGATTAACGCTGGCCTTGATAAAGCGTTCTACCATAAGCAATCTGTCACCAAACGAAGACAGACTATATATAAAAGACTATAACGGACTATAAAAATACCTAGGTTTGAAAATATGAACTTGTTTAGCTTTACACTACATAAAGCTGCCATTCTGCCTTAATAGCTAGCATCAAACAGTCAAGTAATACAGTTTTTAAGCGCATGTTAATTAGTCAATCATAACCTGGAGATCAGGTTACGACATTCCTGGGTGTTACCTTGTAATGATAATCGTTGTTTACAATTTGTAAATTTGTTTTCTATTTCTAAGCATTTTCTCTCCCTTCTCATCCTCTGCATCATTCTCAACCATCGCAAACTATTGGAGACGTCTTGTATTAAGGAGGGATTCATTATTGCAAGGTAGATGAAGCAAGCTTTCCAGATTAAAAAGACTTAAATTTAGGTTTAGCCATAGATAACAGTAGAACTGGATGTAACACTCCGCAACTACGCGCGCTGGACGCTGCAGTACTGGCCTCATGGCCAGTCTGCTGGCCCATTCACTTGCTGCATATGACTATCATATAGACTGGTGTATCAGTATATATGATATACTGTTATCTTCATAAATGTTTGTTCTATAATATTATCAAATAAAAAAACAGTAAAACACGCTAAATAAATGCCATTACGAGACTCTGAAGAAATATGCATGAACTTAATATTTACTTCAACTCTTCGCCATTTAAAATTTTGAGAGTCAACTTTCATGATGAAGGGTATCAATAGAAGCGCAATTTTATTAGCTTTCCATTGATACATTTTGTTTTCTGATAAATGAAGTAGAACCATGCATAAATTAGCGTTAACTAAATAAATAAAATCATCAATCGGGTAATTTTCCCGATTGACGAGGTTAATTATTTAGTTAAATGAATTATCATCATGTATCAATTAGCGTTAACTAAATAATTAACCTCGTCAATCGGGAAAATTACCCGATTGATGATTTTATTTATTTAGTTAACGCTAATTTATGCATGGTTCTACTTCATTTATCAGAAAACAAAATGTATCAATGGAAAGCTAATAAAATTGCGCTTCTATTGATACCCTTCATCATGAAAGTTGACTCTCAAAATTTTAAATGGCGAAGAGTTGAAGTAAATATTAAGTTCATGCATATTTCTTCAGAGTCTCGTAATAGCATTTCTTTAGTGTGCTTTACTGTTTTTTATTTGATAATATTATAGAACAAACATTTACGAAGATAATCTATATGATAGTCATATGCAGCAAGTGAATGGGCCAGCAGACTGACCATGGGGCCAGTACTGCAGTGTCCAGCGCGCGTGGCGGCGGAGTGTCACATCCAGTTCTACTGTTATCTATGGTTTAGCATATTGAATTTCTAGTGGTTTACTGGGGAGTCAAGGCGCAGCAAAGCATCTCTGTTACATAACAAGGGTGAAAATTGAATGAAAGATTAAAACTCTGTAAACAATAAATTAGTCCACAACACAAACATACGCGAGGTAAATGTGATGCATTCAGCTTTAATTGCTGGTGAGCTTCACAGATCAACAAATATGAAAACACATTTAACCGGTTAGATGGATGTCGAAACCTAATTCTAAATATTTCATTTATTAAACGAGTGCATAAATCACCACAAATTACATAAAATACACGCAAAAGCAAGTGACTGAGCTGTATTAGAATATTGGCGTGTGAAAAATATGAGAGAAAGGAGTTGCTAATTTCTTTAACACAATTAAACATTTTGCACAACATACAGTACTCTTTTTTTTCCTTCCCCCGGAAAAGATCACCTCACATATTTTCCTGTCAGATAAAGCAACACGCTAACATGGGATATTGAGGTATAAAAATATGTAATCGATAGCAAAGCAATAGTGCAGTATCATGCGAACGCAATCTTATGATCAGAGAAGGATCTGCAATAAAAAAAATATAAAAAAACATGCACATATTGCTATTTTTAGATCTTGAGGTAAAATGCAACGTGATTTTTTCCCTCTTTACGACAACGTTTAGGAATTATGAAGGTTTGTACGAATTAGGTTTGAAAAGTCCGCTCACACACCTGTATTTTAGATCAGAGTGCAGAGCAACACAATCTCCTGTGCAGAAAGTTACTGTGGTGCAACAAGCGATCAACAATATAGATCAGCTTAAAACTACATTAAATTTCAAAACAATATCTTAATTCCCCTTCTAGAAGTACGGAGCTTTGCCTTTGTTGTGGTGTTCCGAATACAATATATGAATGCGTTTATACTCTCCTAATTGGCTACTGGTTTGTAACTTACAGTGTTTGAGAAGCAAGACGTTACGACGCAACGGGTCTTTGTGGCATCCACCTCTCGTGTTTATCTGGTCATAGAGTTAAATAAAATGCAAAACACGAGCTCAAAGAGATAAACAGACAACATACTTAAAATATATGTTGATTCACTGCACATTCACAAGGCTCTCCACAACAAAACTTTTTAATAAATTCCACTCTTCTAAACAACAAGCATTACTGTGACAAAAAATACTATGACAGTTTATGTACATAGGTAAACCGTACATATAAACATGAATAAATACCAAATGAAAACGAACGTCAATACTTACTCGCTGTTCGAACCAAATAAAGTATCGCGCAATGAAAGATCTGAGTTAACCATGTCTTTAAAAATTAAACTTAACGAATAAAGATAAAAATTGCAGTAAATCAATGTTAAAAGCTTAATGTTCTATATACAGTAGGTATGATCATTTCCATAAATCTTTTCTATATTTGTTGTGATGCTTACAATTCGAACAATATACTTTCCCACTGGTTTTTTTGCATGACGGGCATCATTTAGTGCGAATGAAGTAGCCGTATTATTTATCTTCTGGAGTAAAAAAATATGTGGGTAACAAAGTGACGTGATTGTGGAGTGACGTATGGGCAGCAAATGAGAGTTGCGATATTTTGTATGCAGAATAAGTGAAGGTAACGTGGTGCGATGTTAAATGTGAGCTGTTTTTTAAAGGTGTGACCAGTTTCAAAATGTTTCGAGTTGTATGGCGATGAAAAATCTGAATAAACGTGTTGAATGGTGATCTTTGTCCCATTCAATCTGATGGAATTTTAAAGATTCGTGCGTATTTTGCCACGACAGACACAGACAGACAGACAGACAGACAGACAGATACCACAGAACCACAAATTGTTAACAAGTACATTGTCATTATTATCAATTACTAATAAAATCTTTATCAGCATTTTCATTACTATTATTATTTTCATTATCCTTTTATATCTTATTATTGATGTTATTTATTTCAATTTTTCCCCAATTAGCCTTCAGATAGTTTAAGAGATTCATCCTATTTGCCTCCACTTGAGTTAGAGCTAATTTTTCTCACCTATATGTATAGTAATGCCTATTTGTTATTGTTGCTTCGCCTAACTCATCGAGCAACACCCTTCCCGCGGCCTCTCCCTCCGGAGTCCGAGCAGAGACTATTTTTCCCTACCCATTGTATATCCTCTCGACCTTTCGCGCTTTAGCTCACGTTCCCCTCTTTACATCCAATCAGTTGTACAAAAGAACAAAAGCTAGTATTTGTACATAAGGTAAATCGAGAGCTGTGAGGGACGGTGCTGTGCTAAGTGTGCTCGACGAGGGTGTCGGATTTCACATACGGCGAGAGGTGAGGGAAACGTGCACGATATTGCCATTCTTTCGCTCTTTTTTTTTTCTCACTCTCTCACTCTCACTCTCATTCTTACACTCACACTCACATTCACACACACACACAGACAGACACACACAATGAGGGTACTCCGTAGTGTAGGGGAAGCACGCTCGGTTCACAACCGAGAAGTCCCGGGTTCGATCCCCGGGCGGAGCGGAAACATATGGGTTGTTTCCTTAAAACCCGAGCCCCTGTCCACCCAGCAGTGAATGGGTACCAAGGGTTAGCCGGGGTTTGTGACCTGCTCTCCGGGGTGCTGGCTTCGGCCAAAACTAAGCACTAAGGATGAATGATAAAAATGTTGATATGGAGACGGGGCCATACAAGCGTTGCTCTGGCCCTGTAAAATACAACTAGATGAATAAATACACACACACACACACACACACACACACACACACACACACACACACACACACACACACACACACACACACACACACACACACACACACACACACACACACACACACACACACACACACACACACACACACACACACACACACACACACACACACACACACACACAAATCAATAAGAGCTCTCGGCCTTTCTGTGGTCTCAACAAGCAGGGCTCTTCTCTCCTGTACTATCTACCCTTCTGTTTTATCTTCACGTGGTGTCAGATTTCAATAGTCACTTCCCATTATCTATCAAAGCGTACCTCAGTCCACTTTACCTCACTATTCTTCCGGGTCAGATCTCATCCCCGACACTGCCACCCATTGTCTAGGTTATTGAAATTGTCGAGAAAATACGAAAATTCATAATCGAGAAATCCACCACACCAACTAACTTGACTTTTTTAAATCTATGTCTGAGCCTATAGCGCCTGTAGGCTTTTTCGCTTCTTGAGGGATCAAGAAAAAAAGATTAATCGTCAACCTAAATATTCATGTCTATATTATATGAACGACCTCAGACTATTTGCCATCTTATATCCCTTCTCCTGGTATATATATACTAGTTTTATGCCTTTTAAGCTTCATAACTTCAATTTCATAACGGTGACTTCATATTCACAAATTTTTAGAGCATAAAAATTCCACACTTCAATGCTGGTTAGCTTTCAAGACTTATTAACGGCATCCATGAAAGCCTTTAATCTTTTTAGGCTACATTACTGCCATCAATAAACCCATAAAACTGGTACTCCACCCCAACCTTGTAGCGTGACTGGTTGACTTTTGAAGACTTGTTGACTTCCTTAGTGAACGTTAACGATCTATGCATTACCAGGGTTCTCGTCTTGTCCCTTCAACACCTAAATCGCGAAGTTTTCTGTGGCAAATAGATGACCAAATGAACAGGAAACAGCATATCACCAGCATCACCATTGTAGCTTCATATAAAATGCGTAAACTATATAAACTTGAATTACCTGGAGCTGTGATAAAATACCCGATGCATGTTTGTTCTATCGTAATCCTCAAACACAAAATAAATTCATTCAGCAACGGGATGATTCAAGAACACACATGCATAGTTATCCTGGGGTCTGTCCTTTCCAGTTACGATAATGCCAGTCCAATGTGAATACACCGTGACACCATGACACTCTAAAAAAAAAAGTTGGGGATGAACGTGGTCAGCCACCAGCGCCACTCATGCCTGCTGCCTCCTGACGCCACTCTGTGTCCACGCCACTCAAACCATGAGCTGAGACTATTCAGTGCCCGCTAACACTGATAGAAAAGCAGTGTTGGGTGAGCTTTTTTAAATATTGTGTGCATCATAAATTTCCAGGAGAGAGAGAGAGAGAGAGAGAGAGAGAGAGAGAGAGAGAGAGAGAGAGAGAGAGAGAGAGAGAGAGAGAGAGAGAGAGAGAGAGAGAGAGAGAGAGAGAGAGAGAGAGAGAGAGAGAGAGAGAGAGAGAGAGAGAGAAGAGAGAGAGAGAGAGAGAGAGAGAGAGAGAGAGAGAGAGAGAGAAAAGCTCAGAACTCGAAAAATGGATATATACTGATTTTTCTGAGTGGTTATGCAATTGTAAAAAAAAAATCATTTTGACCTTCGATTTACAGTTTGTGTTAATCTCAAGATAGGATCAACACTTTCTCGAAACCCAACTTTAGGGTGCAAAACTCACAAAACGACGCATCCACATGTCTAATCATATTATACTCAATACCCAATTACAACCACAACGGCTCACAGTGTCTCGTTCGTGTTTATCCTAAGTTCATAATATCTCACAACAGTTCCTCACTCTATAAGATAACAATAACTTCACAAACGCATAACATAAACACATATACTATCTCACGAGTCATATAGTGTATCCGCTCATATAATCCATAGTTTTATGTTCTTTATAATGTCTCAAGCAGGTATGTCCATTTATAACATAACAATTTATATTACTTC
>JACEEZ010008257.1:245000-260000 GCA_016584305.1 Chionoecetes opilio | reverse complement strand
CCACTATTTTCTTCATTAACTATAATTAACTAAACCACTTCTTCCATTAACTAGAATTCCTAACCAATTATTACATTCCCTTTCCCATTAAATTTTCTATCTGTTTATCACCCATTCTCCTATTCCCTCTCTATTCCTTTAACATATTCACGAAAATTCTGCTTTCTTCCTTCAATCTCTTCTCTTCCTTTCCACCTCTCTTCCTTCCGTCTTCCATCACATCTTGACTGCTTCCTCCTCCTCCACCTCTGCCGCTATAAGGGTCGCCCCCTCCCACTACTCCTTGACCCGTCCCCGCACCCTCAAGGCACGGTAGAGAGGCCACTTGCACTAAATGGATTCGACTCTTTAAGAAGGGAGAGAGAGAGAGAGAGAGAGAGAGAGAGAGAGAGAGAGAGAGAGAGAGAGAGAGAGAGAGAGAGAGAGAGAGAGAGAGAGAGAGAGAGAGAGAGAGAGAGAGAGAGAGAGAGAGAGAGAGAGAGAGAGAGAGAGAGAGAGAGAGAGAGAGAGAGAGAGAGAGAGAAAGGAAAAAAGATCTCTTTCTATCTATCTATCTAATATATTATCTATCTATCTATCTATCTATCTATCTATCTATCTATCTATCAATCAATCAATTTCGCTCTCTCTCTATGGTCTTTCTGCAGCTAAAATCAACCATGTCACAAAAATATGGTCTCAGCCGCTAACAACTTAAACCTAGGTTACTATTCAAATTGAGATAATCGCAAACTTCATAGACTGAAAGCTAATTAACAGTCAGACAAAGGATAAAGTCAAGTCGGTTAAGCTATCATAATCTACAATGCTACCGGAAGCCTTAAAAATTAGGCCTCGGAAAACAAATAAGCCTAAATTACTAATTACATCGAGATTTTGATAAATATAGTGAATAGACTGAAAACCTACGAAGTAAAAGTCTAATTCACATTAATGACCGTCAATTATGATTCTACAAACGATCATTTTCTACTCCGAGACTATCAGTATTTTTGTTTACATGGGGATTAAGTTTGTGATTTTAGCTAATTATGCTAAATAATTGTTTTAATAACTATTTCATAATTCAATCATGTCAGTTCGGCCACACAAAGGTATTGAAACGTTGGAAAGCTAAGTCGTGAATAAAAGACGGAGTGTGAAATTGGTAATGGACACAAGGGACGTCCTCTGTCCATGGAGGTTCTCAATCTATTTCCATTTATTGTGTCCTCGTATACTGAATAAATTAAAAATGTAAATAGGCATCTTGAACATCGAGTATGCAACTGTGTGTGTGAGCAACTGTGTGTATGCAACTCTTCTTGACAGTGTCTTGTTTGTAACTATTTTCACAGGGATACCGAAACAGCTCATACAAATGATTACTGAAATTCTATTAACAATAAATATATTCGATGTTCTTTCAGTTTGTGGATATCTAATGGTCACGGCAGCAACGGCCTCTACTCGGTACACCAGGCCGGACAGATGATGTGCCCCCTAACCATCCCGTCCCGGTGAGAAAAAAAAATAGATCTGGCTGTTATTCTTACGTCGGCTGGAGCTTCAGGACTTTGGGCGGAAGCGTTTGTAAAAATAATATGTATTATGGTTACTAAAAACTTTGTGTTTCTAAGAGTTCGCGGGACTCCTAGCATTAACAGGGTAGATGACCTTATTTTCATGAACATTAATGTACTCGCATTTCGCACGGAATTATAGAAATGATAAATAAAATATCCTTTCATGTAAAAACAGATGTTTGTCCTGAGACTTTTCGTATCACAGCATTGCAATTATGACCTTTTTTTTTACAATTTTTTTATGATTTTAGAATTTTCGAATTTTTATTTTCAAACTGCATGTTTCCGGCTTTCGTTACAGTTTTTCTTTTAACAAATAAAAGTTGCATTCATTATTTCCCAGGTGTCCTCGTATTGCACTTTCCCGGAAAAATCTTTCAGGTATTTTGTTTTTCCATGTACAGTTCGAGATAAGTTAGATATTTTCCGAAGACTGTCTTTGTGATATTCAGGATTATTCTATTAATGATTTTTTCCTCCCATCGCCCCCACACCTCAGGCGCAACAAACATCAAACATATTGAAGAAAAAAATTCCCTCGCTTGAAGTGAAAACGAGCACACGTGTGTTGAGTAGTTTCTATTTCAGAATAACGTTCCTTCATCTCTCCAAGCATCTATTGTTACATGGGACATCCTATACGTCCTTATGGAGTTTATTTCATGTACCTTAAACCATTTATCCGTCTATCGTAATGTTCTCTTATTCATGTACCCTTAAACAATTAACATGTGTGTATCCTTGAATGCCTGAAGTAGTTTAGAATGACCTATGTTTGATTACTTAAATCAAATAAAGAAAAATTAAAATTCCTTGCCAATTCGTACTATTTTGTTTCTCTCATAGCACAATAAAATATCCTTGCTAATTTAAATTGCATGAAAGAACTAATGTTTTTATTCGGACACTGATTTTATATCCACCATCTATCTAGCTTATGATCACTTTTACTATATATTGAGTACTTAGTTTTTGGTTGATAAATAAAAATTTGAACATTTTAGAAAATAAATCAACGTTTTCCGTAATTACGAATTTTCGATATTTACCCTTCCTATAAGGTTTTTTTTTAAATAAGTGTTTTCAATTGATTATGATATCCTAAGGGTAAATCAAACTATTGTGGAAATACCACTGTCAAATGTATACCTACATGGAAATTTGGCAAAAAAAAATTCATTCAGTTTCCTTTTTTCATCTTCTATTTTTTCTTATCCCATGGAATTCTTATATCTGCTCTCATGGCAGTCCCGAAGGTAGGGTCATGTCAACAGTGTAATCAAAAGTATCCGACCAAAGAGAGGTCGCCTACCTAAGTTATAATAGACCGACAAATATTGTGTGTCGAGGAGGGTATTGCTTCTAGCACTGCTGCACTATTATCACAGCTTATATACACGATACACTCATTACGTTCCCCTACAAAGCTCTCTCACTCTTCCCTTAAAACCATGATCGAACCATTCACAAATCATTCCATCCAGTAAATTATGTACTGATATTTGATTATCGAGGAAGCCATGTCGTAACACTCTGCTCACACCACACAAAGGTACTGACTCACACACTACTCATAACCTACAATACTGGCTAATTACAACGGCTTTATTGACGCTATCAGCAAACAGCATACTGGCCTGCCCAAACAAATGATGACATTATAAATGTAAATATTTGGCAATAATACAAAATCTTGATCAAACACAAACCCCCAGTATTCAACCCTTTAATTACAAATCTTACTCGGCGTTAACAAGTTAGTTACCGGTACCTACATATAATTTCGGTGGCAGCGACATAAACATCGTCTTCCCCAACCCAAGGTCATGGCTAAAGGCAGTATGGGATCGTAGCTTTGGTCCTACTATATACAAGACAGTAATTGACTCACCTCACCTTTTGATGTCGGCCGCGTCGATGTGTAACTTTCACCATGGATCCTTCACATCATCTGGTGACGCCCGCCCTCCAAGGAAACTGCTGCGGGAAAAATGGCTGTGCTTAGTAGTAGTAGTAGTAGTAGCAGTAATAGTAGTAGTAGTAGTAGTAGTAGTAATAGTAATAGTAATAGTAATAGTAATAGTAATAGTAATAGTAATTGTAATAGTAATAGTAGTAGTAGTAGTAATAATAATAGTAGTAGTAGTAGTTGTAGTAATAGTAGTAGTAGTAATAGTAGTAATAAAAGTAGTAGTAGTAATAGTAGTAATAAAAGTATTAGTAGTAGTAGTAGTAGTAGTAAGAGTAGTAGTAGTAGTAAGAGGAGTAGTAGTAGTAGTTAGTAAAAATATTCAAATCCTCACTGCACATACAGGGAAAAATTGAATACATCGTAAGAGAATGCACTGTCAAATGAAGTTCAACATATTCGAATATAAGCCTTGAATACCCAGTCCCCGAACTTTCATATTGCATTTTTCGTAGCAGTACTATTTTTAAAAAGGTTACAGTATACATAATCTGCCAGGCACCCCTCCCCCCTCCATCCTTGCACACACACACAAGGCAAAATATCAGACACTCATATTTTTTCACGTCTAATTTTCTACGTCATGAGTCATCTAAGTCCTGCAGTGCACCACCACAAAATCTTATTAAAATCTAAAAACAAAATAGACTGTGGTAAAGCAAACTGTTTCCAATGATAGAATACTTTGTGCATTAGGAGTGCCTGGAACGAATGAAAGTGAGGCATATCCGATTATGTGGTGGAGGCTCAGTAAAGGGAACTTCGTGACTGAAAATTAAGAACATAAACGCATATAGTGATGAGCGGGGAGGTTGGACAGAAATTCATATAATGTACAAACAGATTTAGCAACGCTGGTAAAAGCCACTTATATGTTTGAAATAGCATACGATAATTAGCAAACCAGAGACATGAAGAAAATCTGGTAAAACAGATGGAAAAACGAAGTGTTAGTGTTAAGCTGAAATAACTCACGTATAAACACCGGTTAAGCAGACGTTTAGCGAAAGTAGTTATGTATAATAGATAATGGGGAAAAAAAGGTAATAATATATATAATCACATACTAGGACACTTTATAATTTGTTCCGTAATATCTACTCGCAAACAAAGATAGTTACACGGTCCTGTGCTTACACCATTAAACATTAACACTCAATAAGACAAAAAAATGGGCTGCAAGATACTCAGAGGTAACAATAATGACTACACAACTCACCCTCAATCAATTACACACTCAATGGACCCTTACTCAATGTAGGTCTCACGGCCTCTTGTAGCTTCCTTATTTTGTTATGTTCTTATGACCCCCGGACACGCAGGGCAGAGGAAGACCGAGACAGACACGATAACACGTCCGTCGCCAGTGAGACCACGGGCTTCTCTGTCCTGAGTGCTCCGGTGGTGAGCCGAACCCGGAGCTCCGAAACAGTGACTTTAATGACATGAACTTGCTTACTAAAACAGTTCTAAATGAAATATGGTTAAATATATTATGTGATCTTTTAGTAAACATGGTTACTAATATCTTGTCACTTTGTTACGTGTGAATATATCTGAACAAGCACCGTACTTAAAGGTTGAGCATCAGGGTAACTAAAGGATTCGAGGACTGAGTCGAGAGAAAGACTCGTTAACTGCCTTGTTAACGAGATATAAAAAAAAACAGGTTGCCGCCGTTGGAGTGAAATACAGTACATCTTATGCACCTTCCCATACTATGATAAGCTATTTCATAAAACATTTCGAGCTATAAAGGGATAAAAGGTTTGTGATTTATCAAAGAAAAGGTGAAGGAGGCTTGACGAGAGAGGAAGGTTGCTGTTATAACCATTGATAAATAAAACGAGTAGTTAATTCCACCACAGAGAGACAGAGAGAGAGAGAGAGAGGTGGGGGGTCAAGCATGTGTATAAGCTCGCGCGCACACACACAGGAGCACACACACACACAAGCGCACACACACACACACACACACACCACACACACATGAAAAAGGAAAAGAAAACCGGTCACAAGGCAACTGGTTGACCTACTAACAGACTAACAGACACACAGGCAGACAGACACCCCGATACATAATGCAGGTCCAGCAAATTATCATTCGCGAATAAATCATTACCTTGAATATAATTGCCGCGCATCCATCACCTGGCT
This sequence comes from Chionoecetes opilio, assembly GCA_016584305.1. Lineage (NCBI taxonomy): Eukaryota > Metazoa > Arthropoda > Malacostraca > Decapoda > Majidae > Chionoecetes > Chionoecetes opilio. The sequence goes on along the minus strand of JACEEZ010008257.1, from coordinate 254,309 downwards.
GCATAATAAGGTCAAGGATTGATAGCATTTTCGTTTTCCTGATTTTGGTGAGTCTCTATTTCATTTGTCATCATTGTACCTAGCCTCAATATGCTGTGTGTGTGTGTGTGTGTGTGTGTGTGTGTGTGTGTGTATGTGTGTGTGTGTGTATGTGTGTGTGTGTGTGTGTGTGTGTGTGTGTGTGTGTGTGTGTGTGTGTGTGTGTGTGTGTGTGTGTGTGTGTGTGTGCGTGTATATGTGGGTGTGTGTGTGTGTGTGTCAAAGGTCTTAGTTGAATATTCATCAGTATTCTTTTTTTTCGGGATCAGAGTTACGTAACAAATATGCATCCAATACATACATACACAAATACTTCCACTACCCTCACGGTGGAACTGAAGCATCTCCAGCAGCAGGTAAAGCCACATGAGATGACACACGCTGTGGGTTCGTCGTCACAGCGCACCTTTCTACGAGCCCAACCCGTGAGCCTGCGGCGGGTCACTCAGCCAACAGCTTAGGACACAGCGAGCACAATTACTCCCCAAGGCAGTCATTTTACCAAGCATCCCTACACCCGGGCTGAGTGCCACTGGAAGGCTTGGGTCAAAATCAAGGGCAGAGTCCAGGCCAGAACTTCAGGTACCACATAACAGTGTTCGCCATTACTCTGCCACACATGAACAGGACACGACGCACTTCTCTTTTTTATAGCACACACACACACACACACACACACACACACACACACACACACACACACACACACACACACACACACACACACATCGACAGAGAAAGAGAGAAAGAGAGAGTTATATAAATGCCAGAAATCTCCAGCTCACAAGGATTAAAAAATTAATATAATCGTGTTATTCTGATAATTTATTGGCCTGGGCTCTGATTCCTCTCGCATTCTTAACAGTAGGACCATCAGCTGCTGACAATTGAGTAATGGTTTGTGTATTAGAATGATGATAACTCCCATGATACATGTCGCTCGCCGCCCCCCGTCGCCTTCACGTCATCAACAGTAACCCGTCAGCTCCACGTTCCCCCGAGAGTCCAACCACAGCCTCGAAACTTCATTCAAAAGTCATGACAGTCAATTTGGGCAATAAGACAGACGAAAACAGACACATATGCAGACAGACATAAACATATTACCTCGTCTGCCTGGCTTTGCAGAGGTAATTAGCAGAGGTCTAAATAGATGCACGCACTATCATTTCACATTTGGAAAAACTCGGTCATTCCAGTATCGGCAAAGAAAAAGTGGAGATTCAGCTGCAACTTCTTTTCCTTACTTTTTTTACTACGTTTTTTTACTAACTTGTGGAGGAAAGTGTATTTTTTCCGATGAAGAATGGAAAAGTGAGTCGCTTTCCCACTCTGAGGTCGCAGAAGCAGCTGGGAACGCATTAATATTCACTCCTCTCACCTTCGACATGGAATATAAATAAGCAATGACAGCTTTAATATAGCAGGTCCTTCCTTCAGTAAATTTAATATTGCTTACGTTGCTCATAGGAAAATCGGGCAATGGAATTTGTTAGTACTTTACTACCATACTTCATATCAGTTACTGGGAATGTAAAAGTGATAAAGCCAAACGAATGAAATACAAAGATTCACCATCCTTAGCTTTACACGAAGAAAATATGTAAAACTAGTAATGCAAACATTTATACATCGCCCGTATGATGTTGGCATTCTTTTGAGCTGCCAACACATATACCAAGAGCAGCACGACAAAGACTCGAGTCACATTACAATCTGCTGTGACACCATTTCAAATAAACGAATCTTTCAATAGTATGCAGTGTCGCTTCCATCAAGAGTATATGTCATGGCGCAGGATGAAGCTGAACTGAAGAGGTGCTTCGCCGCTGTCACCTTGCTCCGGTTCCTACTCGAAGTTTGACAACCTTGGCACACTGTCGCTTCGGCTTTCACGCCCGCCACTACCTTTACGGGTCTTGTTTAAAAAATTAATATGAGCGCTAGGTTTTCCAGAGTGAGTTTCTATCCGGCCAACTGCAGTTTTATTTGCAATTTTGAGGTGTTGCGTAGTAGTAGTAGGGATATGTGTGTGTGTGCGTGTGCGAGAGAGAGAAAGAGAGATTGTGTGTGTGTGTGTGTGTGCGTGTGTGAGAGAGGGGGAGATTGTGTGTGTGTGTGTGTGTGTGTATGTGTTGTGTGTGTGTGTGTGTGTGTGTGTGTTTGTGATATTGTGTGCGTATGTGTGTGTGTTAGAACAGTAAAAATTCCCTCCCCCCCCTCATCTAGATTGTACATGATAAAATCCGGCCTGTGTAAACGTGTACTGGCTTCATGTCGCAGCCAGTTATCCCACGACCCCGCTCCGCTCGTGCCTCTTTACAGCCAGACTCACTTTGGTCTCCTGGGAATAATTACACTCTATTTCACATCAAGTCGAGCAATACAAACATACTGTTAGGGATAGTTAATTAGTATTTTGAATATATATATATATATATATATATATATATATATATATATATATATATATATATATATATATATAGTGTGTGTGTGGTGTGTGTGTGTGTGTGTGTGTGTGTGTGTGTGTGTGTGTGTGTGTGTGTGTGTGTGTGTGTGTGTGTGTGTGTGTGTGTGTGCGTGAGTCTGTGTTTGAATGAGTTAAAATATGGTTGTGAGCACGAGAGGCAAGGCGAGTTTGTTTGTAGGGAAAAAACACTCGGGACAAGAGCGGGTGCACCTTTAGGGCATCAGCGAGGGCGCCAGAGAGTAAAATTCGCGCAATATTGGGTCATATGTTGCATTTTCGGTCTTGATATTGGAAGGAAAGAAGATAAGGTGATAAAATGATAGCATGTTTTCAGTGATCATGAGTTTTCAGAAGGAAGGGATTGGACAAAGAACACGCGTGTTTTTCAAGTGTTTCATTAGGGCAATGCTGTAAAGACTAGACTAAGGGTTTTTAAGACACTGATAGGATGCATAAGAAAATAATAAATACAAAGCGTGATATTGTTTACGGGTGTAGTGTTCCTCGAAAAGGTGCGAAAGTATGGCAAGTGTTGGAAGGTTAGTGTTAATAATAATGTTCACTGTGTTGTATTACGTCTTGTATTGATGGTTTTAGGCAGACGCTGGGGAACCGTGCCAACATAAAGGGTAAAGTTGAAAAAAGAATAAAAACATATACATATAAATAAATAAATAAATTGGAGGAAAAACATTGGGTACTGTAGTTGAAGGACACAACGTTTGGTTATTTTGCTGTCTGTTCGTAAGTTTTTCCTTTTTTTTTTTTGTAGAGATAAAACCATATAAAAACACGGATACATTTTTTCTACGTGTGATATGAATTTCGCTGTCATGGGATATGTTTTGTTGAATACAACAGAGTGTGAAGTATTATGTTTGGAAGGATTCCCATATACCTGTTGGAAAAAAATCATAGTGGTGATTTCACTTTTTTTTTTATTACGTTGAATGATATTTCAGGTCACAAGTAATCAATTCTATTACCGATTTTTTGAAAGGAGAGAAAGAGGCAAGGCAATTATAATATTTACTACTAATACTAATATTGGTGCTACATAATCACTATTAATAGAGTAATCTATAGACAACGACCACATAATACAAGTTTGTAATAACCTTGTTTTATTATTTTAACCTTATATTTTCTTTTATTCTCGTAAAATATTACGTACCCCTCGAGTTCTCTTGGACGCGCACAGTTTTCCCCCTTGGCATGGCGTCACGCCCAGGCAGGGTCGTGTTGTTACCAAGTTAGGGAGAATTTAGCACTGTATTAGTGCCTCTTTTCTCAGGTTTTCGTTATTTGTTGACTTTGTTTTACTTTGCTTTTGCAATACATAATCCTGTTTACTCCAACTTCGAAGACAATACACACAAACATACACACACACACACAGAGAGAGAGAGAGAGAGAGAGAGAGAGAGAGAGAGAGAGAGAGAGAGAGAGAGAGAGAGAGAGAGAGAGAGAGAGAGAGAGAGAGAGAGAGAGAGAGAGAGAGAGAACCGGGATGTGCATTACTTTGTGAATATTTTTATTTCGAAAATAGTAAACAGTCATCTCCCAACACGCCTTTATCAAGTTTATCATAGGAGTTCATAACATTTTATCTAAACAAGGTTTTGGGTTATCTCGACCATTCATTATGCTCCTCATGCAGTACTTCTATTCCCAGCCTCGTGATTACCGTCCCCCTTGAGGAAACCCAGAATGTAGTTAATCTTCCTAATGGATGTCATTTAAGATGACGCCTTTCAGACAAAATTACTTTGCCATCAGCACCGAACACACGGCTAGGATACACTTCTGCCTCACACTCCATTTGCAACACTGGCACACACCTCGTTCACCTCATTTTACCGGCACAGGGCACTAAAGCGGAGCATCCCATCGCCCTAACGCCCTTCACGGCGCCTAAGCCACTGCCAAGATACCCTCAGCAACCCTTACCGCCTTAACATCCCACCGCAGCCACAACCACGCATAATGCATTCACATCTGCATAGTATTAATTCTACGTAGTACGGTGTAATTGTATCACATAGGCTATAATGGAGATCATCTATGCTACGCTGATTTACACAGACGCTGATTTCATTGAGTTACAATTAGACGCTTCCTCCTATGAAAGCCGCACCGCCTAAACAACAATCGGTATGATTATTGTAAACACACTGAAAGCCATATCTATAACGGCATCACCGATCTTTCGAAATCAATTCCCGTGAACGCGAACGCCTTAGCTTTTTAGCACTCTTTCTTTGATCATTCTTACGACCTGCTGCAATTTTCCACCCACTTCTGCTCATGCATTCACAAAGAGGAAGCGTATCCTCAAAAATTCAACACGAAAAGTTTTCAGGAAATATTATACGCACCTCCAGGGAACGTTCGCGCCTCTTGGGATTCAAGTAACGCGCCCATCCATATATATGTGTTCCCTAATGACGCTGCTATCGGCTGGGAAAGATAGTAGATATCCACAGACAGTGTATAGGAGAGACTCGCATACCCACATCATTGTTGTATTACGTATTGATAACGTTATGGAGTATTCTTCAAAATGAGCTGAAAGAGTAAACCTAATTCATTCCCAAAACGTTATGCTTCATCCCATTCCATTCGTCGAGCATAATTTCTGAGAGAAGAAAAAAAATTTATAATAATTGCTATAGCTTCACTGCATAATAGTTTATATGAATACATAGGGCTAAATGAAAATTCACTTTGTTTGTTTGAATTCCTTAGAGAATACAGAGTTCTCCGAGTCCATTAGGAAATGTATTGGTGAAAACTATATTCGTTATCGTATTCCAATATCTAGGTCGTCAGCCGCCAGTCGCTGCCATATTTGCTCTGCTACTTCACAATAAACAAAAGCTCACATAGTTACGCTGAGATATTATACTTTATACTAAATCACACTCCCTCAACATTGTATCACATTGCCTCAAAAATCTCTCAGCATTGAACCACACTTACTCACTATTTAACAACGCTGACTCAAAGCTACCTCAGCACTGCCTCGACACTGAACCGACACACGCCCTCAAAACACAGCCACACTGCCTTGATATTTAGCTAAACAAGCTTCACACTGAGCTTGACAACACACACCACCACTTCTACCCATCCTTTTCTCCTCCCTTCCAACCCTCCTTTTCCCCATAATATTCCATTCCTTAAAAAGACCACGTTATCTAAAGACAGCAGTTCTTTCACCGCAACTATTCCCGACCTGAATTTGACGCGATGACGGTGAATTAAACCAAAGCTATTTTTATTCCCTTGGAGTGATAATGTTGCGGCTGGAACTATCACCAAGCCATCTGCTGATTCTCACCATCCAAGTCAGCTCTTCCCATTTCTCGTCTTCTTCCTGATTTCTGCTGGTTTATAGTCTGTCCATTCATTATTCTTTTTTCATTCTTGTTTTTATGCTCTTACGACATTTTCTTCCTCTCCTCTTATCTGTCATTCCTCCTTCATCATCCTCCTTTTCTCTTTTCATTCTCCATAACACGTACATTTTTCATCATCCTGCCTTTCGTTCTCTTATCGTACACAAACAATTTTCTCGTCCAATAATTTCGAATCTCTCTCTCTCTCTCTCTCTCTCTCTCTCTCTCTCTCTCTCTCTCTCTCTCTCTCTCTCTCTCTCTCTCTCTCTCTCTCTCTCTCTCTCTCTCTCTCTCTCAACGGTATTTTTCACCTCATCCCCCGACTTTGCCTTTGCGCAGTGGAAACGTAATGAAAGAAGAAGAAAATAAGATGACTCAAATGTCTCAGGTTCCTTTCACATGTCTTGTACGTCAAAGGAAGGACACTTCAAAGAGATCTAGCAGACTAACACCACTTTTATGAGATTGAGGCAGTGAAAATAGATTCGAAAAATGATTTATCATATATGTACGTCTGCATATGTATATGAAATTCAAAATCACACCTTCACACCTCAATACAAAGCATTCCTGAAACATAGACTAAGCTTAATGTCCCGGTATCAGTGGTTTTGCTCCAAATCGTACATTGTGTATACTCTACATTCTTCAAAAGATGGCCACATATAACATGCTACTTAAAGACTGATTTGACACCGAAATATCATTAAAACTATTTGTATACTTGGCAGGATTTGCATCAGTCGTGTGGCACCAAAAATGAATCAATGTATATAAAAATTTATAAAACAAGTTCAGACCAATCTACGGCCCAAGGAGTTCACATAAAGCAGTATCCCTGTATAAAGTTTTAATGTAAGATACGGGAAATATTGCATAAATAACTAAATACGCTTTGCCTCGTATACCGTCCACTAATATCAAGATACTGGACAAGAGGCAGCTAGTAATGAAAGAGCAGACAAGAGAATCACACCTTTGTTTAATTAAGTAATGCCTCAGTTATGCCCTTGTGTCCTTGGTGGTTAGAGGTTCATATGTTACTGTGGCGGAGTCCAGACGCTTATGTTCAGCCTCATGATAGTGACATTGACTCTTCAAACTTGCGATATAAACTTCACTCATCCATGACAGCAATCCGAGAACCGAGACTCACATCAAGAAATTCTGAAATAAACTCAAGATCTGAAATACGGCTTGAGCAGAAACACTCACGATTTGGCTTAAGACTCAAGAAAACTCGAAATATAACAAGAGTTTCGGGGGAAATAACTTAGACAACACATACACACACACACACACACACACATACATACACACACACACACACAAACACACGCAACATACACGCAACACACACACACACACACACACACACACACACACACACACACACACACACACACACACACACACATACAGTCACGGTGAGAATGCAGTCCGATCGCCTCTCCCGTCAGCCATGAATCAAGGCGGGTTGTCGCAGTCCTGCCACCTGTGCACCGCCAAGCAGGCCTTTCATCTCTCCTTTCCCAAAGTTCGTGGATGTTTTATCCAAAATATCTGCCGCAGGTGTTTCCTCCAGCCAAAAGACTGCTTCCCAAGGGTTTGGTTCTAAGCTACTTTACTAGTATTTACTCCAGTACATTAAGTTTTGCAGTGACAAACTTTTTTAAAGTACACAACAAAGTGTCGAAAAGCTGCTACATCTTTTAATAGTAGAGAATATACAGAATAACAAATAATAAGCATTATACCATCACTTTTCATCTAATATTAAATAAATTATCTGTTCACATTGTCGCATGAAAGTCTTATATTTTAAACTGAGATGAGAAAAATAAGCATCCAATAGCTAGTCCATTGTGACCCAAGCAACAATAATCAAATTTTCATGATTTGTGGATCAACTAGACATTGCAACATCTCCCATCTGTTTTACTATTTAAACAGTTATAAACACATATGGAGACATTTACCATATAAATTGGGGCAGAAAAATTATCTTAAAAGCTAAAAAGTTCCTCTATGCTGAGAACATCTATCCTAAAGCGTAGCCCCTTATATGAAAATATTAAGAGAAGACTAACACTACAAAGACATTAATCTGCAAAGCTAACGATGACAGCACAAAGTATATCCCTGCCTCCACGACGACCTGTCTAGCGTTGTGGGTTGAGAGTTGTGTGCTTTCCCAACATTTCACGTTTGTGCCTCCTCCCCTTCCGGCAAGGTGTTCCTGCCTCGAAATTGATGGGGTTGGCGGAGATGTCACACCAGGAAGCCTGTACCGTTCCCCTGAGGCTCCAGCTCCGCGGCCTTGTCGGACACAGAGCCGCCTCGACCTTCTCTCTACCACACAAAACATTTCAGGGAACTACTGCCTTCAAACACCTCCTTCCCTTTCTCTTTTGAGTACCACCACTTCACCCAAGGAAGCTAGAGAACGTGTCTCTAGCTTCCTCCACTTCACTTAGGCAGCGACCCCTCACCCTATATATAAGCTCCCTCTGTTCTTACCGGATTACTCCAAACTCGCCTCCCTTTGAAGTAACCCCTTCGAGCTAAGCCTATCAAACCTTGTTAGTTTATCAATTTTTCATATTATCAACATCATTCCTAAAGAGTGTTAAGACTAAAGATATTTTTATAGATTATGATGCTTATTTTCTTCTTTACATAATGTTTCGTGTTAATAGCTACGATAATCTCGATAAAAAGGAGAGACTAAAAAGCTTAATTAAGGATCTATACATCATACGGAATAAGTAACGATGAAGCCTGAGTTGCCAACCTCTTTTTAATCTTCCATGATAATATTGTAACTTAATGTGCGACGCCACTTGCCTATCTGCTGCCAAACACTTCATGTACTGTGATATAGAATGCATTATTAACGAGCTTTGGTGCCGTCGCTGCTACTGCATATTATACTATGCTGACAGAGGAAGCAGCTGAAGATCCACCGTCCACAACGATCATAGATTAAAGTGAGTTTATCGTTACAGAACTGGTGTGTGTGTGTGTGTGTGTGTGTGTTTTCTACTACTACTACTACTTTTCCTCCTTCCACTACTATTACTACTTCTCTTTCTACTATATCTACTACTACTAAATTTCCTCTTGTGTGTATGTGTGTGTGTGTGTGTGTGTGTGTGTGTGTGTGTGTGTGTGTGTGTGTGTGTGTGTGAGCTTTCTAGAACGAATATTCCCCTGTTATCGGCCTCCCGCATTCCCCATCAACATTCCCCAAGCACGCCTCACCCCGGACGCCCGGCAGCTGCGGCACGGGCGAGGCTGAGCCGGAAGTGTTTGTTTGACCTCTTTGACGGCAGTTTTATGACGCAAAATTCGATACGTAACAAGAGCAAGTATTCAGCCTTGTTTCTATCATGC
>JACEEZ010008257.1:205000-240000 GCA_016584305.1 Chionoecetes opilio | reverse complement strand
GAGATTTATAAGGAAGGATTAAGGGTACAGAGGGAGGTAGGGCTGGCATGGCAGGGTGATGAGAGATTTATAAGGAAGGATTAAGGGTAAAGAGGGAGGCAGGGATGGCATGGCAGGGTGATGAGAGATTTATAAGGAAGGATTAAGAGTACAGAGGGAAGCAGGTATGAGGTATTTATAAGGAAGGAAGGAAGGAAGGACTAACGGTAAATAAAGAGGCAGGGATGGCACGGCAAGGTAAGGAATTTATAAGGAAAGGACTAAGCGTAAAGAGGGAGGCAGGGAAGGCATGGCAGGGTGACGAGGGATTTATAAGGAGAATGTGTCCGTAATATTAGGTCAATTTTAAATACATAATAAAAGAGCTCTTAAAACCTAGTGTAAGTGCTGAATATTAACATTTAATTTTTTCTTCTGTGTAGTGCAGATAACATTTTCCTCAACTTTAAAAATTTAGAATTGCTTTAAAATTACAGATTAGTGTTGAAATCCATGTACACGTTTTCCTCATATGTAAACGTGACCATTTTCAGTTAATGACAGATTGCGCAAACCTTAAATGCAGTGGAATAGTGTAAACAAACTAGTCTCAAATATTTTATGCCGGATAATGCAATGGCGAGAGAGAGAGAGAGAGAGAGAGAGAGAGAGAGAGAGAGAGAGAGAGAGAGAGAGAGAGAGAGAGAGAGAGAGAGAGAGAGAGAGAGAGAGAGAGAGAGAGAGAGAGAGAGAGAGAGAGAGAGAGAAGATAAGATACTTTGATCCTATCTAGACACTTTGCAAGTACCAACTACAAGGTTATTGACTATACAGAGAGAGAGAGAGAGAGAGAGAGAGAGAGAGAGAGAGAGAGAGAGAGAGAGAGAGAGAGAGAGAGAGAGAGAGAGAGAGAGAGAGAGAGAGGAGAGAGAGAGAGTAAGGAGTGAGTGAGTGAGTGAGTGAGTGAGTGAGTGAGTGAGTGAGTGAGTGAGTGAGTGAGTGAGTGAGTGAGTGAGTGAGTGAGTGAGTGAGTGAGTGAGTGAGTGAGTGAGTGAGTGAGTGAGTGAGTGAGTGAGTGAGTGAGACTGACAGACGGACGGTAAGCCACAATCAAAGAGAAGTTTGAAGAAAAAAAAAATCTCACGACTCAATAGTTTTATGTATCTTGGATGCAACGCAAAGGAAAGAGGAACAATGAAAGCGACAGAAACTGCTCATATTTTCACTTTCTTTCACTGTTTTCTTTCCTATCTCTTCTTCCTTCTTTCTTCTCTCTCTCCTATTTCTCGCCTTCTTATCATGCTCTCCAATCTTCCTTCTTTTCAATTCCTCCTACCCTCATCTCTCCTTCCTTCCTCTCAATTCACAATTCTCCTTCTCTTTCCTCTGTTCCATACACCACCTAACTCTGCCTCCCTCTCCCCCTCTCTCCCTCGCTTCCCTCTCTTCCTCTCTTCCCTCTCCTCCTCTCTTCCCTCTCCTCCTCTCTTCCCTCTCCCCCTCTCTCCCCTCGCTTCCCTCACCTTCCCTCGCTTCTGGGACGTGTCAAGGAAATTTCTCATACGTAACCAGAAGGCGGCAATAGCCACTCCAGGCGCCTCTCGCCCTTCAGGATCTGCATTCCAGGGGCGTCTTGCTGACTGTTCTCCTGGACGTTTAAGAGACATGCGAAGGGATAGAGATACACATGTTTATAGTGGTTAGGGATCGGAAGATTGGGAGGTAAAAGTGGGAGGGTGATAGTGGTCTGACAGCGCGTAGTAAGTGGTGAGTGATGGTTAGTAGTGTTGGTATAATAGTAGTGATGGTGGTGACGGGAATGATAGAAGATAGTCACGGATAAAGAGGATGTACTGACGATTGAATTGCTGTTGGTTTCGGAGGATATTGTAAAGTGGTGTTGGTGGTGGTGGTGGCCATGGTCGTTGAGGTGAAACCTTTACTGCTGTTGCCTCAGACATATTGAAAGCCTTTGATGTCTAGTTTCTAGCATGATTCTTTAGTTTATATATTGCTCTCTCTCTCTCTCTCTCTCTCTCTCTCTCTCTCTCTTCTCTCTCTCTCTCTCTCTCTCTCTCTCTCTCTCTCTCTCTCTCCAGTATATATACATACTGGAGAGAGAGAGAGAGAGAGAGAGAGAGGAGAGAGAGAGAGAGAGAGAGAGAGAGAGCAGAGAAGAGAGATGAGATGGAGAGAGAGAGAGAGAGAGAGAGAGGGGGGGGGGGGCATACAAGTAGGTACACTCAAGGCAGACTGGGCTGGCATTGATAAACTACTCCATCTATATGCGTCACTGCCAGTCTTGTTATTGGTTATTCTCATGACTCTGCACGTCTTGCACTTTTATGATGTGTGCATTCCTTTACACTGGCGTCACGTACTCCGCCTATTGACTTGTTCTCACGTGTGTATTTCCCCTGGGTCTGCGCCTTTGATTGTGGTTCATCACTCACTCCATGAAAAACACCATGGATCCTCTGCGCCATCACACCCAATAACAACACTACCACAACACACAACACCTCCAATAACAACACTACCACAACACACAACACCTCCAATACCAACACTACCACAACACACAACACCTCCAACACCAACACTACCACAACAAACAACACCCCAATACCAACACTACCACAACACACAACACCTCCAATACCAACACTAACACAGCACACAACACCTCCAACACTAACACTACCACAACACACAACACCACCAATACCAACACTACCACAACACACAACACCTCCAATACCAACACTAACACAGCACACAACACCTCCAACACTAACACTACCACAACACACAACACCTCCAACACCAACACTACCACAACACACAACACCTCCAACACCAACACTACCACAACACACAACACCACCAACACCAACACTACCACAACACACAACACCTCCAACACCAACACTACCACAACACACAACACCTCCAACACCAACACTACCACAACACACAACACCTCCAACACCAACACTACCACAACACACAACCCCTCAAACACCATCACCAGCATCACTTAAAGATCTAAATTTCACCAGTGGCTTATCAAAACAAACCAATCACAGCTGAGGATAAAGAAGAGGGGGTGGAAGAAAAGCGAAAGACAAAAGATTCCACTCACTTCCTATATATAATGCATCCGCCCCAACTGGAGGGAAAAAACAATTTATATCGAGTTTGTTCATATGCCTCCCTTTGCCTCCCCTCCTGAGAGCAAACACGGGAACGAGGTGAATGGGAGACCGGGGCCCACCTCTCCCCTCTTCCCCTTCCCCGTCCCTCCCCTTCCCCTCACCCTGACAAACGGCCGCCCTTGCAAACTCCTTTATGACGCCTGGATCCACAAGAACCTCGGGAGACGGTAAAGTCGAAGCAGGCAAGTCGCACCTTCCTCCACATAAAGGTGAGGTGGCTCTTCATCACGTGTTCGGGGAAGTCAGGTAATATGTTCGGGTCGGTAATGAATTGTTTTTTGAAGCGTCTCACTTTTACAAGGGAAGTCTTAAGTATAGAAAGGACTTGTCTCTCCTTAATTATATCCTAGTAGTTAGCAATTAGTATCACCCAGCAGTCCTATTCAGAGTCTTCTAATAAGCGAGAGAAAAAAAGGGATGAAAAGGCTGAGAGCTCATTGTGACACCGCTTTCACTGGTTAGTCTTCCTCTAAAATTAAAATCCCTCTTCTTTTCTCTCTCTCTCTCTCTCTCTCTCTCTCTCTCTCTCTCTCTCTCTCTCTCTCTCTCTCTCTCTCTCTCTCTCTCTCTCTCTCTCTCTCTCTCTCTGTTTCCTGCTTCCCTCTCTTCGCATTGCCTACGCTGCAGTTTAAAGCAAATATATATATGCATAAATAGTCATGAATACATTACTGGGAAAATTCTGCACACACGACACATCCCTGTGTGAGACACCACCACCACCACCACCGCCGCCACCACCACTACAAACAAAAACAATAACACCACCACCGCCACAACAACAACAATAACACCACAACCACCACAACAAACAACAAAAATAACACCACCAACAACAGCACCACAACCACCATAGCCACCATAACCACACGTCCACACCATTAGCAGAATTACCACCACGACCTCATCACCACCACCACCACAACCACCACAACCACACACTAAAGAGCACCGTTGACATAGAAACATCACGAAAACATGGCCTCAGGTGTGACGATATACATACATATATATTCATAGCCAAGAAAACGGTATTGTGGGATCCCTGAGGACTTAGTCGCGCCTACCAAAGAGAGAGAGGAGCTTCAGGAGGGACATAAATATTCACCACTTAGCTGAGGCTCGCGCGGTGGCGTTTGGAGGCAAATTGTGGCCGTGTCCTTGGCCAAAGTTTTCTTCGTGTGGCAGACATTCCGACACAAGTTTTAGGGTGAATTCTTAAGAGATTATGGAGAAAGGCACCTGGTGTGTGTGTGGGGGAGAGAGAGAGAGAGAGAGAGAGAGAGAGAGAGAGAGAGAGAGAGAGAGAGAGAGAGAGAGAGAGAGAGAGAGAGAGAGAGAGAGAGAGAGAGAGAGAGAGAGAGAGAGAGAGAGAGAGAGAGAGAGAGAGAGAGAAAGAGAGAGAGAGAGAGAGCGCAAGGACAATTTTGGTATGCATAATTTGATTTCAATTACCAGCTGACTGAGTGACTGACGTGCAGACAGTGATTGACAGGTCATAGTAAGGGGGAAGGGAGGGGAGGGGGTCGAAACTGCCTTTTACTTTCGCAGGGAGGGTGTTGAAGCAGCCTTGGGAGACGTAGAACCCATCTCTTCCCTTCCCTTCTGACAAACGTAAATAGACGGGAGAATAATTGAGTCTCTCGTGGAATAAATCAGCCGATTCAGAGTATGTTTGGAAAATATGACCTCGTAGATAAAACAGAGATTATGAACAAATAGACAGGCGAAAAAATGGACAGATATATAGACAGATAGCAAATTATATGAAGACTGGCCTTTGTTGGAGAACAATAGCCTTAAAAAACATGGCCATAAAGTGTCGCTCGTGCTAAAGAAACAATGAGAAGAGCTTGAAAAATAGCAAAACCAATTTAGTCTCTAAGGTGCCTTAATACTCTTCCCTTGAAGGAGTCCAGATTGTAAGAAATGAAAAATAGAGTGAAGAAGACTTCCAGACTTTAACTGTAAAAAGAAAGGGGAATAAAAATCCTATAATCAGTTTTAATTGAGCTGGCGAGGAAGGATTCAGACTGAGCCTTTTGCTGAGTCTGCCTTGCATAGTGACCAGTCTGACCTGACATCTACAGAATGCAGGGTATACGTATACTTATGATGTTCTTCTTAGCTTGGGTATGTTACAAAATAATTGATTTACGATTTTACAAACAGACACTAGTGGTTGTGGATATAAAACGTATCAAATAACATCACAAACAAACAATATTTGGCCAACCCAATACGACATTAAGTACAAAACCGAAACGAAACTATTTACGCTTGCTTTGATGTCATGTAGATGTTTTTTTCATGAAATTATTGTCAATATGAAAACAAATTACGGAGTCAGGCAAAACAATTTTTTATATTTTATTCACCTATTATAATTATACATACATTATCTATACATTCACTGTTTTGTATACTCTCAAGTGGTAGCAAATAGCCGTTGAACATTCCGCATTGATCACACGGTTACACGACGCACAAGCTCAAATTATAGTACGTTAAAGGTCCTACAAAAGGGCACTAAATTTAATATTCAATACTTACCACAGGAGAACATGAGTGATAGATGCTGGCCTTGATTCTCGCCGGATCTTTAGAGCTTGCCCAGCACTGGAAGAAAAAGAAAAAGTAAAACAAATGACAAATACAGTAATACAAATTAAATTATGCTTAACATTTTTTTAAGAGTCACAAAAGTAATAAATACAATAATAAACATTTATTATTTTTTTATCAGTAGGAAATTATACTACATCAAAAATTCTATTAAGATAAAAAAAATCTAGTAAACAGATACACGATTGCTTTTGATATTATCTTCGTTGTTGCTGTTGCTATTGCTTGTTAATTATATCATTAACATTATTTCATCTACATAGTTGCAATCATAATCATTAGTTACAGTTATCATTACTACTGTTACCATTATAATCATTATTATTATCATTATTATTATTAGTAGTAGTAGAAGTATCATTATTATTTATGTCATTGTTATTGGCTTATTGCCATCATTGTTATCATTATCATTACTGCTACTACTACTACTACTACTACTACATCTACTACTACAGCTACCACCAACACCATAACAACCACACCAACACCAACATCACCACGAACAAAATGTCCACTAGTAATCATAACTAAGATTTGAAGGACTTTATCATTGGATTTCGAGGGATCCTATTTTCATCTGGGTGCGAAAATCAGGATTCTTGAGCTAATTTCCTGTCGCACTGATAAGCAAATTAGAAAGATTTACAAGACGAACAAGTGAAGGCTAAAGGAGCATGAAGAGACGGAAAGTGAGACGGTGTAAATACGGAGACACGGGAAGGAAATGTAATAAAGCAAGGAAAGAAGTCGAAAGCAAAAAGAAAATGAAAGAAGAAATGAAGAGGAAAGCAGAAATTAAAAAAAAGCAGAGGGAAGGACAGAAAGTTAGAATTAAAAACGAGACACGATTCCAGGAGAGAGAGAGAGAGAGAGAGAGGAGAGAGAGAGAGAGAGAGAGAGAGAGAGAGAGAGAGAGAGAGGAGAGAGAGAGAAAAAAAAAGAGAGAGAGAGACGCAGGAGCTACAGAGAAAGGGTGCAATCAATAAGAGTATATAAGGTGAGATTGGATAGAAAGGAAGAAAAATGAAGGAAGGAAATGGTATACAACTCAACGGCAAAAAAACAAGCAGATGAGGAAGGTGACGGGAATAGGAGAGAAGACGTGGAGGGCAAGAGAGATAAAGCGTGTTAGAAAGAGGCATGGGGGAGGAGCAAGGCAGGACACACACAAAGAGAGAGAGAAAATAACAGAGAAAGAAATACCAGAAAATGCCAAAAACTGAAAGTAAAAGTTGAGAAAAAAGGACATGAGTTACTACGTACGTACGAGAGAGAGAGAGAGAGAGAGAGGAGAGGAGAGAGAGAGAGAGAGAGAGAGAGAGAGGAGAGAGAGAGAGAGAGAGAGAGAGAGAGGAGAGAGAGAGAGAGAGAGAGAGAGAGAGAGAGAGAGAGAGAGGAGAGAGAGAGGAGAGAGAGAGAGAGAGAGAGAGAGAGAGAGAGAGAGAGAAGAGGAGAGAGAGAGAGACGAGAGAGAAGAGAGAAGAGAGAGAGGAGAGAGAGAGAGACGAGAAGAGACAGAGACAGAAGACAGACAGACAGACGAGGAGAGAAGACAGAGAGACAGAAGACAGACAGACGACAGAAGACAGACAGACAGACAGACAGACAGACAGACAGACAGACAGAGAGAAGGAGAAAGAGAGAGACATAAAATCAAAACTAACAAGCGGAAAACGACAGCATGGGAAGGACAAGGAAGACGAAACCAACATGCATACTAGGAAGACAACGAGGGGAGGAGGAGGAGGGAGGAGGAGGAGGAGGAGGAGGAGGAGGAGGAGGAGGAGGAGGAGGAAGAAGACAAAGAGGAATAGGAGGGTGAACTGAATAAAAGAAGAGAGAGAGAGAGAGAGAGAGAGAGAGAGAGAGAGAGAGAGAGAGAGAGAGAGAGAGAGAGAGAGAGAGAGAGAGAGAGAGAGAGAGAGAGAGAGAGAGAGAGAGAGAAGGAGTAAAAGCAAAGCAAAGACAGTCGTGAGGAGGGAAGGAGAGTGGAGGAAAAGGGAGAGGAGAGGCTGGCACTGACGGCAATCCCTCGACGCATGAAACTAAACAAATGTGGAGACCGAGCATGAATCCTTGTAAACAGGCGTTGCGGAGGGAGGAAGGAAGGAACTAGAGGAAGAAGAAGAAGAAGAAAGGAAGAGAGGAAGGAAGAGAGGAGAGAAGGGGAGAGATAGGGAAGAAGCATGGAAAGGGAAAAGAGATAGGAGAAGTTGTGTTCCTATACGTCTTATTGGAAGGAGAGAGGACCTTGGCATGATGTGATAAAATTAGTCATACGAGTAGATTGTAAACATGTTGAAAGAGGTTCTCTCTCTCTCTCTCTCTCTCTCTCTCTCTCTCTCTCTCTCTCTCTCTCTCTCTCTCTCTCTCTCTCAATGAACAATATTCTGAAAGCTAAAACCAAACGTTCCGGGAAACAATGCAGCGGCTGAACACCTGTCATGTACAGTATTGTTGCCTTCCTGCTGTTTCCACCTGCTTTCTCTGCTATGTTACATTACTTTACCTTTCTATATAATTAAAAATATAAATCTTTTCTGTTAGTCAAATAAAAAAATGTATACCCTATATGGCCGGTTTTTTTTATTTTTGTTTATCATACGCGGACACGTGCAGCATAATGTATGTACAACATTTACATACAGCTTTAGACAGGCAGATCAAAAAAATATAAATCTAGTGCGTACCTTCATATTTTAAAAGCTATTAATAACGTTGTGTGTCTTCGTGAGGCTCCATAAAAGAAAACATTAATGAATTTTCTTGGAAGCGACACTAATTGGGATGGTGTTACTAACTTTTCTTTTTTATACCTTACCCCTTTTTAAACCTTCACCATTTTCGTGGTGTGGTGTAATGCAGGGGCTCTCAACCTTTGTCTTATGCACATGGGCTTCTGAGATTTATTCACCTCTGTGATTGCTCTCAAAGCGTTATTAATCGGAATATAAGGTACTTTACCACTGCACAGTTTATTGATCTCAGCTGTATCACATGAAGACAGTGGTTGCTTAGCTAACAAAAACATATCATTTGTATGTAGGTATAATTATGTAGTAGTAGTAGTAAAAATACTATAAAGACATTAAATATATAGTTTAAACAACGGCTTTCTTATTTAAAATATTGTAATAATTATATAAGGTACTAGCATATCGTCTGTTAACAAAAGAATATTTGAATAATCGGTACTTAACTTTTAAGGAGCAAAGGAAACTATTTAAAATATTGTGAAAAAACCACAAAGTGCTCAGAAGCAGCAAATGATCTGATTACAAAAATATTTAATAATCGACACCTGTATTTCTGAGCAATAAGGAAAATTCTTTAAGTCATAAGATACAGTGGCAGCATAAGGATTGTTCACAAAATAATATATTGTAGCTGGCATATGATTCAGTGTGATATATGTGGCTGATGAAACTTGCATTCATTTTTATTTTTGTCTGCAGTGTTGTTAGTGATAAACGAAGACCTCCATGCATCACAATATCCAGGCGGCTGCAAACTTTTTTAGGGGAAGTAAGACACTCGACAAAACCTGGCAGTTACGTTTGGTGGCACCTCTGAAACTTAACTGTGGCCCCCTAATGTTCCATTTTTTTCCATCTGGACCCCTAAAATTATGACATGGCTCCCTGGGGAGCCATATGGCTCACGATGAGAGCCCCTGGCGTAGGCTACATCTGGTCTTTCATGGCTAGGGTCCGCACACACAAACACACACATTACATCCACACGTATAGGAGTGAAGGATAGCCACATTCAGCTCCTGCCTAGACTCCGAGGCTAAAACTCCTCGGCTTACATCCCATGCCTATTCTTTACTTGGTGAACAGAGGCACAGCGTGAAAGGAGACAACCCCATTTTGTATCCGCCCGGCCGAAGAATCAAACACGGTTCCTCTCAGACCTGTCACACTTCTGGATTGCGAGCCCGGCGCGCTAACCACTATATCACCACCAACCCCACATTCGTTTAGTTTCATGCGTCGAGGGATTGCCGTCAGTGCCAGCCTCTCCTCTCCCTTTTCCCCCTCTCTCCTTCCCACCTCTTCAATTCCTTTGTTCTTACTCTCTTTCTTTTAGTCAGTTCAATTACCTTCTTCTCTTCTACCTCCTCCTTCTCTTCTTGTCTTTCTCGCATGACTGTTGGTTTTATTTTCCCTGTACGGTTTTTCTTTGCTGCCATTTTCCGCTTCTACTGTATTTCTCTCTCTCTCTCTCTCTCTCTCTCTCTCTCTCTCTCTCTCTCTCTCTCTCTCTCTCTCTCTCTCTCTCTCTCTCTCTCTCTCTCTCTCTCTCTCTCTCTCTCTCTCTCTCTCTCTCTCTCTCTCCCCCCTTTGTCTATTCTTAAGTTCATTCATTTTTTTCACACTAAACCACTCCCTTCGTGTACAGTCTCGTTAACATCACTGTTGGTGGAGATACTAAACATCGACCGATATGTTTACAAGGACAGCCCAACAGAACACCCGTAATGGTAAACAATACATTATTTATCACTTTACCTTTCTTCCCCCTTTCTCTCTTTGACTCACTTTTACTTTCTTAGGCTCACATCTTTGTTCCACTTCCCACAGATTCAACTTTCTTTCACTCTTTGCTTCATCAATTCTTCATATCCACTTCAAAGTCTCCACAAGTATATTTTTTTTATCTCTATGCCACATGTTTGTCGCTTTCGAACTACCGTCTTCAACTCCTTTCATGATATTCTTCTCATCTCTGTCCCACATCCTTCTAACTTCCTCCTGTTTCCTGATAATTCCATTCTACCATTCCTTCTTTCCCCCTTCCATTTTCCTTTATCCTTAATCTCAGATTTCCTTTCTCCCTTCTTGCCTCTCCAATTCATAAACATCCTGTCTTCTTATCATTCTTCTTGTCCTACTTACGTAAATCACACTCTTCCTATCTCCTTCATTTGTTTCCTCAGCTGTTGTCATGGTTTCCAGTGGTAACAGACTACAGCAGAAGGGAAGGGGGATTTATACATAACAAATTATACAATGCTATGTATAACATTTCAGAAGTTCCCCCACGTGTGTATACATAAGCGGTAAAAAACAACGGCTTCCTCGTAATTTGTTGTCCGAAGAATTCATGTTCTAATACTCTTATAATGACACCAATTAGCAGTCAAATTATGCATCGTAATTCTATTAGTTAAAGTGGAAATGTTTTAACGAAGTACCTGTTGTATAGAATTATCACGATTTTTCATAACTTCACTGACAATAAATCTATGCACCATTACCAATAATTGTGATGAACACGAGTCAATGAAGCAGCCGTTGTACAATAGATACGCAACTCACTACCTTTACCAATGTTTAAGAGCCGCTAAAGTGCTGAAATATATAGTAACTTGTCGACCTGCCCGCTACATTTTGGATAACACAGCTGTCAGTCAGCCTGGCAGCCTTGTATTGGTGGGTTCGATTCCAGACCACGACTAGGAACTGACACGCAGACAACTCCTATCCCTTATTCACCACTCCAAATGTGTCTGAATAAATAAGGATGAGTGTGTGAAGCCTGGTTTATGCAACACCCGTCCCTGTGTGTGGCCAATACCTGTAACTCTTCTTTGAGGTAAAACCTTAAGATATCCATCCATAGCTATTAATGCCCTTCTATTATTTGTTTCGGACGTGCTAAATATGAGACTCAACTATCACTTTAGAAATCATATTCACTCAGTATTTTACAGAATAGGAGTGTGTAGATAAAAGTTCCGAGTCAAACGATTTAGGACTAGGATTTATACTTGCAAACACACACACACACACACACACACACACACACACACACACACACATACACACACACACACACACACACACACACACACACACACACACACACACACACACACACACACACACACACACACACAAACACACACACACACACACACACACACACACACACACACACACACACACACACACACACACACAAACAAAGTAATTGCGTACTTCCAATCACTTTATATTTGAAAAGCCATTCTCTGTTGGTGAATGGCCTCAGTTTTCACGATCTCTTGGCTCCCTTCAATCGTGCCCTCTATTACGTATATGGTGAGCTCAATATATACACTTCTTTTATTCATTCCCATTTTTCGAGCACAGCAATTCCACAAACAAGGAAAGGTTCTCCTGGATGAGCAGGCGTCCATATAGAGAAGGGTAGCGATGAGCAATAATTAAAAAAATCATTAGCAGGCTTATCATGATGTATTGTAAGCCTGACTAAATGAGCGATCTCCATGTTATTGCTGCCTATACCCTCCCAGGCCTCTCTCTGTCCTGGCGAATTAAACAACGTACATTTTATTCAGTAGCAAAAAAAAAAACTCGTTATCAGCGCAATCAAGCGACATTATTCTTCACGTTTTACCTTTTTTTTTTTTTTTTAACTCTCATCAGCGAGTTACTTGTTTCATGTAATTCCACGCTGCAATTCTAATCCCAGGTATTAAAGCCTTGATCTTGAAAGGTTATTCTATCTCAGTTTACATGATCATTAACATCAGCATAATCATTAGGAGAAGATAGAGAAAAGATAAGGATGATGATGATGATGATGATAATGAGGTCCAACAAGAAAAGCCATAATTACAATAATCTATAACAACAAAAAAGCCGACTAAAACAAAAGATGAATAAAAGGGCAATAGCAACAGTTGCACTACCATCTCTTCTATAACTAAAAAATACCGCCTCCCTTAACTATCATCATCATCATCATCATCATCATCATCGTCATCACCATCATCAACGATTTCAACATGTCAGGTGACGCTAAAAACAAACTATTTTCGCTGCACTGAGAGAATAACAATAATATTATGAAAAAAATAATTGCAGGTGGGGTTCATGGAGGTTAAGTTTTGGAGACAAGAATACACACACGAGGAAAGCTGCTGCGGCCTATTCGTGTGCGCCCAACGAAGAAAAGGTAAAATATTAAGTAGGAAAAAGAGAACAAAGAGATATACGAAGGTCACATAGAAGAATGAAGAAAATGGAAGAAAAAAATGAAATAAAAAGGAGGGTGAGATGAAACAAACGAGAGGACGTGGGGAAATAGCTTGAGAAAGTGAAAGCAAAGTGGAAGGCATCTGGAGGAGGCTAAATAAAGACGAGGGGATCGGGAAAAGAGTGAATGGGGGATCTGGAAGAAAGAAATCGCACGAACATACCGAGAGAGAGAGAGAGAGAGAGAGAGAGAGAGAGAGAGAGAGAGAGAGAGAGAGAGAGAGAGAGGAGAGAGAGAGAGAGAGAAGAAAAAGGAGAGAGAGAGAGAGAGAGAGAGAGAGAGAGAGAGAGAGAGAGAGAGAGAGAGAGAGAGAGAGAGAGAGAGAGAAAAAAAAAACCAATCCCTTTTACGGAATCCTCGTCGAGAGCTCTCTTCCCCCCACTCGACGACCTACACCTGCGTCGCCTGTTACCTTCGATAAAGGTGAATTCAAACGAAAAATGTCTGCACCCAATAACATTTTCAGTGTTAACAAAAATGAGCAATTAGCTACGTCAGAAAGTTTTATTCAGACACATATTCATTTTTACATGTGAAAATACATTAATATGTGTTTTTTTATTCCATTAATAATGAAGTACATTAATTGAGCAGACCGCCCCAATCCATGAATTTTTGTGCTGCGTGGAGTGATTTGTATGCTACACACATGTAATGGGCGGCGCGTGCAGCGGGACTCGCTGTTCACAATCACCATCAGTAGCTAGCCAGCGTTTTATCCGATAAATAGATAAACTCATTACATATGTTTACGTGATATGTATACCGATATATATATATATATATATATATATATATATATGATAGTCAAATGAATAGATGAATAGTGAGAGAAAATGGGGATAGACAGACAGACAGACACAAACAGAAAGACATACATAACAAAAATAAAGACAGACAGACAAACAGGAAGACAAACAGCATCTATACAGCTGCACGCGAGGAACCTTGCTGAGAGACACCAGCCACTCGAGGGTCACTCCACCGGCAGGCGTGAGTCCGTGTAAAGCAAAGCCCATCCTCTACTCTCTAAAAACAGGATATCTATGAAACAAAGGGAACTTCGTCAATTTTGGTTGTCGTGTAGTAGATAAATTTCCCTGGTGTATTCTTGCTTATTCGTATGTCGGTCAATAAGGCAACCATGCAACATACACAATCTCATAAAAATTTAACCATTCTTCGCTCTTTTTCACACGAGTTCTAAATCACTTCAAGTGTTGGTCAAGCGCCGGGCTCTCAATAGTCTTTCCCTCATGTAAGGACAACCTTTATTTGCTTGACAGAGAAACCAAACTACCCAGCGCAGGTACGAGAGTTGTGGAGGTATGCCGTTAATCAGGTGGGGAGGGAGACACTTTGAAACACTTTCCACTATACCTCAGCAGTGAAGGAAGGGACAACTACTTTTCACAGCATGTACGCGCTGCTTTACCTGTGGGCTAAAACCACGTTAATGTTTTTGAAGGCCCGAGAACAGCTGGTGGCTAAAAATCCTTGTGAAAAAAGGGTTCTAGTCTGTGATACCCTCAGACAAGCGAGGAGTTAGGGTGCGTAGTCATATCTTTATTTTTTTTCACAACATTAAGAACATCCCTCTGTAGTTATTCGGTAAACCAACTTGTCATTGGCCAAGGATGAGAAGATGAGTAATGGCCAGTAGGAGTTAACAGCCTTAGTGATGGTGAAGGTTTGTTTTACCCGGATATTGGGGAGCACACAACAGTAGTCATGTCCACGGATACTGTTAATCAAAGTGTACTGGTTTTCGATTATTTCTACCCTTGCCTACGCCCATCTTCCATTTTAAAAGACAACTCGCATTCAGTATCCTCAAACTTCCACATGGATCGGTTACTGCTCCTCTCTTTCTACTGTTTTCTGCTCTCTCTCTACTGCTTTCTGCTCTCTCTCTACTGCTTTCTGCTTTCTCTCTACTGCTTTCTGCTCTCTCTCTACTGCTTTCTGCTCTCTCTCTACTGCTTTCTGCTCTCTCTCTACTGCTTTCTGCTCTCTCTCTACTGCTTTCTGCTCTCTCTACTGCTTTCTGCTCTCTCTACTGCTTTCTGCTCTTTCTCTACTGCTTTCTGCTCTCTCTCTCTGCTGCTTTCTGCTCTTTCTCTACTGCTTCTGCTCTTTCTCTACTGCTTTCTGCTCTCTCTCTCTACTGCTTTCTGCTCTTTCTCTACTGCTTTCTGCTCTTTCTCTACTGCTTTCTGCTCTTTCTCTACTGCTTTCTGCTCTCTCTCTCTGCTGCTTTCTGCTCTTTCTCTACTGCTTCTGCTCTTTCTCTACTGCTTTCTGCTCTTTCTCTACTGCTTTCTGCTCTTTCTCTACTGCTTTCTGCTCTTCTCTACTGCTTTCTGCTCTTTCTCTACTGCTTTTTGTTCTTTCTCTACTGCTTTCTGCTCTTCTCTACTGCTTTTGCTCTTTCTCTACTGCTTTCTGCTCTTTCTCTACTGCTTTCTGCTCTTTCTCTCTGCTTTCTGCTCTTTCTCTACTGCTTTCTGCTCTTTCTCTACTGCTTTCTGCTCTTTCTCTACTGCTTTCTGCTCTTTTTCTCTACTGCTTTCTGCTCTTTCTCTTCTTTGCTCTCTTCTGCTCTTTTGTCTTCTCTACTGCTTTCTGCTCTTCTTATGTTTCCTCTACTTGCTGTTTCTGCTCTTTCTCTACTGCTTTCTGCTCTCTCTCTACTGCTTTCTGCTCTTTCTCTACTGCTTTCTGCTCTCTTACTCTTACTGCTTCTCTATGCTTGCTCTTCTCTACTGCTTTCTGCTCTTTCTCTACTGCTTTCTGCTCTTTCTCTACTGCTTTCTGCTCTCTCTCTTACTGCTTTCTGCTCTTTCTCTACTGCTTTCTGCTTTTCTCTACTGCTTCTGCTCTTTCTCTACGCTTTCTGCTCTTTCTCTACTGCTTTCTGCTCTTTCTCTACTGCTTTCTGCTCTTTCTCTACTGCTTTCTGCTCTTTCTCTACTGCTTTCTGCTCTTTCTCTACTGCTTTCTGCTCTTTCTCTACTGCTTTCTGCTCTTTCTCTACTGCTTCTGCTCTTTCTCTACTGCTTGCTCTTTCTGCTCTTGCTCTTTCTCTACTGCTTTCTGCTCTTTCTCTATCTGCTTCTGCTCTTTCTCTACTGCTTTCTGCTCTCTTCTGCTTTCTGCTCTTCTTACGCTGCTCTTTCTCTACTGCTTTCTGCTCTTTCTCTACTGCTTTCTCTGCTCTTTCTCTACTGCTTTCTGCTCTTTCTCTACTGCTTTTCTGCTCTTTCTCTACTGCTTTCTGCTCTTCTCTCTCTTACTGCCTTTCTTCTGCTCTCTCTCTCTCTACTGCTTTCTGCTCTTTCTCTACTGCTTTCTGCTTTTTCTCTACTCGTTCTCTACTTGCTTTCTACTGCTCTCTTTCTCTACTGCTTCTGCTCTTTCTCTACTGCTTTCTGCTCTCTCTCTACTGCTTCTGCTTCTCTTCTTCTACTGCTTTCTGCTCTCTCTCTGCTGCTTTCTGCTCTTTTCTCTACTGCTTTCTGCTCTTTCTCTACTGCTTTCTGCTCTTTCTCTACTGCTTTCTGCTCTTTCTCTACTGCTTTTTGCTCTTTCTCTACTGCTTTCTGCTCTTTCTCTACTGCTTCTGCTCTTTCTCTACTGCTTTCTGCTCTTTCTCTACTGCTTTCTGCTCTTTCTCTACTGCTTTCTGCTCTTTCTCTACTGCTTTCTGCTCTTTCTCTACTGCTTTCTGCTCTTTCTCTACTGCTTTCTGCTCTTTCTCTACTGCTTTCTGCTCTTCTCTCTACTGCTTTCTGCTCTTTCTCTACTGCTTTCCTCTGCTCTTTCTCTACTGCTTCTGCTCTTTCTTACTGCTTCTGCTCTTTCTCTACTGCTTCTGCTCTTTCTCTACTGCTTTCTGCTCTCTCTCTACTGCTTTCTGCTCTTTCTCTACTGCTTTCTGCTCTTTCTCTCTACTGCTTTCTGCTCTCTCTCTCTACTGCTTTCTGCTCTTTCTCTACTGCTTTCTGCTCTCTCTCTCTACTGCTTTCTGCTCTTTCTCTACTGCTTTCTGCTCTCTCTACTGCTTTCTGCTCTTTCTCTACTGCTTTCTGCTCTCTCTCTCTACTGCTTTCTGCTCTTTCTCTACTGCTTTCTGCTCTCTCTCTACTGCTTTCTGCTCTTTCTCTACTGCTTTTTGCTCTCTCTACTGCTTTCTGCTCTTTCTCTACTGCTTTTTGTTCTTTCTCTACTTCTTTCTGCTCTCTCTACTGCTTTTTGCTCTTTCTCTACTGCTTTCTGCTCTTTCTCTACTGCTTTCTGCTCTTTCTCTACTGCTTTTTGTTCTTTCTCTACTTCTTTCTGCTCTCTCTACTTCTTTTTGCTCTTTCTCTACTGCTTTCTGCTCTTTCTCTACTGCTTTCTGCTCTTTCTCTACTGCTTTTTGTTCTTTCTCTACTTCTTTCTGCTCTCTCTACTTCTTTTTGCTCTTTCTCTACTGCTTTCTGCTCTTTCTCTACTGCTTTCTGCTCTTTCTCTACTGCTTTCTGCTCTTTCTCTACTGCTTTCTGCTCTTTCTCTACTGCTTTCTGCTCTTTCTCTACTGCTTTTTGCTCTTTCTCTACTGCTTTCTGCTCTTTCTCTACTGCTTTCTGCTCTTTCTCTACTGCTTTCTGCTCTTTCTCTACTGCTTTTTGCTCTTTCTCTACTGCTTTCTGCTCTTTCTCTACTGCTTTCTGCTCTTTCTCTACTTCTTTTTGCTCTTTCTCTACTGCTCCTCTCACGTGTCGATCAAAGACCAGCCTGGAGGGGACGGCTTAGAAATCGGATGTGCCTACAAGTGCTATCCGATGTGGAGTGTGGCGAAGAGGCCTCAGCCGAGTGACGAAATGGAGCAGCGGGAGAAAAAGGTCAGAGGATATCAGGTAACAAGCCTGAAGAAAAAACAAAAAATACATGCCAACACTGCAAACTGACCACTACTATCACCTAATTCATTTAATTAAGAAAAAAGTATCTAATCCTATTCTGTCCTATGTGATCCCTCTCTTATAAGGCAGAAAGTTCAAGATAAGGCAATAAGCATCGATAAATCTCTCCTTCACTATCCTGTTAATCTTATTCTTTCCTTGTAGCATCTCACAACACAATCATTCCGAAAAGTTAAAGAAGAAAGTTAAAGAAGATGAGGCAATAAGCATCGATACAGCTCTCAATCACTATCCTGCTAATCATCTTTCATTGCAACATTCAGCAACACAATCATTCCGTCTCCTTCACAACACTCTAACCCTCAACTCACTGCAATAGTCACCCTCACTTACCCTAACATTCTCCTTCCGTCACCGCAAGACAACACTTCCTAACTCTCTCTCTCTCCCTCACCATAACACTCCTTCACCGAGCACAGTCCCACCTGCACTACAACTCTCCCCTCACTCACTCCAACACCGTCCCTCGCTCCCCCACAACATTCCTCCCTAACCACCAATACCCTACACATAACTCTCTCTCTCTCTCTCTCTCTCTCTCTCTCTCTCTGTCTCTCTCTCTCTCTTATACACACACACACACACACACACACAGGAGAGGAAGGACTGTTAATGTATTGCTGTTGTCAGGCAGGTGTATGGCCACTTTAACAAAGGACAAACTCCACCTTAACAGAGATTCTAGAGATCTGAGTCAAACATGCACTATAATCTAATCTTATAATAATATTGCGCCCTTTCAACCACAACTCACCACTGGGTAGGCATTTCCAACGTGTTTTAAGCACTTGGCTGGCTGCGAGCAGTGGGTTCATGTTATTTAAGTTATGCTAAGATTTTTATCCTCTCTCCCTTCTCCTAATTCAACAGCGCTTATACATTTCGCCCTAAAAAAAAAAATTGTGCTTCCTCTGGTTAGTATGAGTAAAAAATGGTGTTTCGTGTGCGTTTGAAGTATCGTTCCTGTTTCACGTATAATACTTGGTAGGTTTGTTTCAGTTTGTTTTTGTTTATTTTCAATTGCTTTCACATCATCCTTCCGGTTACACCTAAACCCTACGCATGAATATAAGGTGAGAATTTCAGCATTTATGTTTCTTTTTTATTCATGTCCTTTAATTAATTTTTAGCTTTTACCAACCTTATGTAGTGACCACCTCTCTATGCCCTGTGCTCAAGATTGCTTGTCTAGAAACTCTTTTTCATACCCATCAGCTGAAATCTTGTACCTAACCAACAAATTTACCACCACTCCATTAATACTTTATTTTTTTATTTTTTTATTATTATTATTATTTTGTTATATTATTTCATTTATTTTGTTATTCTATTTTATTTATTTTTCTTTTCTTTTTCTTTTCTTTTATTTTATTTTATTTTATTTTATATCCCTTGTTTGTTTTTGTTTTTTGCTTCTATGTTAAAATGTAAGAGATGTAAATAGAGTAAAAGAAACAAAAAAATCCTCAATTACCTAAAGATTTGCGATCACTTTGTTTTCCACCTTCGAGAATGGTCACCTAAAATCTTTACCTATCACCAGTTCCCGAGATTAGTTCAGAGTTCTTAATAGCTTTTTTTAACACATTCTTAGTTGCAGGCTTTCCGCAAGAGTCATTTCATGCACTTTAGTAAGGAATATAATCTTGAAGCACCAAGCCATTCCACACATCAACACTGCATTGGCCGCTTTAAGAATATTTTCGTTCAAAATCTTTTCTTTTTGGTTACCATGATTTTTTTAACTCCAAATGCCAAATGTTACATCAGTCATCGATAATTATGATACTAATAACAATGATAATGATAATAATAATGATGATAGAGGGGATAATGGAGAGGAGAGGAGAGGAGACAGAGATAAAAGAGAGAGAGAGAGAGAGAGAGAGAGAGAGAGAGAGAGAGAGAGAGAGAGAGAGAGAGAGAGAGAGAGAGAGAGAGAGAGAGAGAGAGAGAGAGAGAGAGAAGAGAGAAGAGGGTTATCTCCAAAAAATATTGCTATGCAGGCTCTCCTCTGGGAAGTGACCGAATTGTATAAAACATATACAAAATACTGCACACACACACACACACACACACACACACACACACACACACACAGTGACACACACATAAAAACAAAGGAGCAGTAAGTCACAAGGCAACACACACACACAAAAAAAACATTTATACATATACGTATACTGCATTTGGGAAACACGACACTGTATGAATATGTACACAGGTGGCGGACAGGTGGGCAGGCGAGCGGGAGGGAGAAGGCAGTGAGGTTCCTGTCGCAGCAAGGAAACAAGGGGAAGGTAATCGAATGGCTGCTGGGGAGGCGGAGAAGGGCGGCGCGGAGAAACCAGAGCAGTCTTCCTGGCCGGACAAACGAGGCATAAAAGTTGATCAGAATTTGTTGTTTTGTTTTCAAGGTCGTCTAGGAATCCGTACCAAGACGTTTTTACATCACAAAGGACTGGCTACGAGCAAAAAAACTGAAGTAACAAAAAACTCCCTTAATTGCCAGTCCCTATAAAGAAGACAGTAAGAGAATATAAGAAGGGGGGGAGCCAATTTAGTTCGGGGTTGAGAAAAGGATTAGCAAGACTGCCTGTTTGTTTCAGTCTGTCTACCTGTCTGTCTGTACCTCTCTCTCTCTCTCTCTCTCTCTCTCTCTCTCTCTCTCTCTCTCTCTCTCTCTCTCTCTCTCTCTCTCTCTCTCTCTCTCTCTCTCTCTCATTTATAGCGAACTTCATAGCGAACGAACGTGTGTTTTGGTCGCTCTGTTATCATAGCCGGATTACCTATTTCGACTAACTGGCCCACAATGGATACTTCTGTGTTGAAAGTACTGCTAGTACTGCTAGTAGCACACTAGTACTGCTAGCAACACAAGAACAAGCCTATCGTGGTGCCATTGAAATGTTTAAAAAGGAAGTTAGTGAACAATACAAACAACTACAAACAACACTCGGCCCTGAGCTTCCGCTGGGTGCAGACGTGCGCCGGCCTGCTCCTGGTTCTCTCAGCTTGGTTCCCGACACGCTGGCTCGACTCTTGTTTCCTGTGAGTGCGCACCATGGAGCCCTCGAGCCCTGTCTCTCTTGTGGACCTTCTTGATGCTGACCTGGCGCTGAACGACGATGATGGTGTTATGTCTCTGGAGGACTGGCCGTCGTCACCTCACCATGGCCGCCATTATGCGCTGGTCCGGGTGCCGAAGCGGCCCGTTGCTGTCTTCCCCCGTGCCGCCCCTCGCTACGCTTCACCACGCCCAACAGGCCCCTTCCTCTGTCAAGGGTGCCGTGTCCGACTCCTCGGACGGTATCTGTGAGCCTTCGTCCCCTGCTGCCAGGTCCTCTAAGCGTAAGGTTTCTTCTGATCCTCAGCTGAGCGTACTCGCCCCTGCACGGCTCTTCCCTTCCTCCCGTGCGGCCCCGTCGCTGCGCGCCCCTCCGCCCCCAGCGTTCGCGCCCAGGGATGCCTACATTAAGCTTCTGTTTCGGGACAACCCATCTGTGGACATCAAGCTTCGGTGGTTGTCTGAGGTCAACGGGGCCTTTCATCTCGACCGTGACCAGGCTGAGGTCAAGATGGCTGCCATTACATCTCGTTTCGTCTACATCTCCCACCACCGCCCGGACATTGTCGCCAGCGTAACAAAAAGGAAGTTCTTGTCCCTTCCTCTCGAGATCCAAGACTCCCCGGACAGGCCCCGTAAGTTTCCTACGGACCTCCTTACCCGTTACCCTATCTGCAGTGATCCAGCCCTGGCCAAGGAGCTGCCGGGCGTCTACTCGGCTCGCCGCTTCTACCAGAAGGGCTCGGCTATTAACCGTTTGGTCGTTACTTGGAGCCTTCCTCAGCCACCTCCCCCGAGTGTCGCCTTTAGCTTCCTTCCCAGCCTGCCATCCTGTGAGTTTCGCAGGATGAAGGATGAACAGCCGTGGTGCTTTCGATGCTGGGGCTTCGGTCACATCTCTCGGTATTGTTTCGCGGCGGAGCGGTGTGCTTGGTGCTCCGGCCCCCACGACTCCCGCTCGTGCCCTCACCGCGCCCCTCCACCAGCTGCCCCTGCTTCTGATTCAGCCTCGACGCCTCCTCAGGTCTCCCCACCGGACACCTCTCTCTGGGAGTGTCCCCGTTGTCACCAAGCCGGGGTTAACGTCTGGCACGGCTGTGCAAGACGCCAGACTGTCGCCGCTCCTGCTGCCACGACAATTCCTCAACTCGCACCTCCACCACCACCTCCCCGCAGTACCCCTCACCCTGCCTTATCTACCACTTCGGTCTCTCCGCAGATGACTGCACTCAGCGATACAGTTGCCGCTCTCCAGTCCCGGATTGCTTCACTTGAAGCGGTTATTGATGGAGTCGAGGCTCACCTGGATCGTTTGGTTGAGCAGCGCGCCACTTTGGATACTTCCCTGCAGACCTTGGCTGGGTCTCAGAAGGTCATTATTGCTTCCGTCGCCACCTTCGCGGAGAAGATGGATCTCTTTGCCGCTCGTTTTGAGACCCTGCCTGCTACCGTTGCCCCCAGGGCGCCTCCCCCGTGTGGTGCCCGCGCCTCACCCCCTGCCCGCGCCGCCGCCGCCGCCGCCTCATCGCCTGGTCATCGTACTCCTCGGGGCAGAGTTCGGTGACCAGGTGGTGCTTCCTTTGTGCAGCCCGCTCGTTGACCTCCCTTTCCTGTCTACATATATTTTGTCCCTGTGTGTGTGTGTGTGTGTGTGTGTTATGTGTGTGTGTGTGTTCGGCGTGCCCTGCGTGACACGAGTGCTCTGTATCAATTCATCCCATGGCCATGCTTGTTACTAGGTTTGTCGCCTTCGGGCGTAATGAATTAATCAAAACAAAAACTACAAACAACTGTACAAGACTTCAAGACTAGTTTGGAATTTTCCCAAAATGAAGTGGATGACCTGAAATACCAATTGAATCAATTGAAACAGGAAAACAAAACTGACAAACTACTTGTTTCCAAACTCTCTGAAGATCTTCAAGCAAGTCATAAATCTATAGAAGCACTGAAGGACCGTTGTAACTATCAAGAAGATTACAACCGACGAAATAGCCTACAATTCGTTGGCATTACAGAGGACCCAAGTGAAACATGGGAGCAATCAGCTGAGAAAGTTAGCCATCTACTTGAAAATAAACTGCAGCTGCCAAATGTACAACTAGAACGAGCACATCAAGTAGGACAACACTATCCAGCCAGCGTGCCATCATTGCTCACTTCACAAGGTTTTGTGACCGTGAAGCAGTCATGAGGAACGTCTCGAAGCTTCGGGGATCACGTATCTACATAAATGAAGATCTGTGTCCCACCTCACAAGAGATAAAGAGAGCACAACTTCCTCTATTAAAACAAGCAAAGAGTGAAGGCAAGGTAGCTTACTTTCGCCACACAAAATTAATTATAAAAGACAAGAATATTTACGCAAATATAATAGACATGGCAAGCACTTCCAGAGGCAACAGGAACACCGGCGAAGCAGTGGTTGCTGACGTCACGGATAGTGGCGCTGTTCCTGCTCCTCCTGTTGCTACCGGCGCCAGGAAGGATACGGTTGGTGGCTCTTCTCGTGTCATCAGTGGTGGATCTGCTGCCGTAGCCGGCGCCCAGGACCCTCTTGGAACTGTGGAGCCTGCAAGTGGCCCCTCCGGACTAACTGTGACAGCTGGACCTGATGGGGATAGCTCGGCTAGGGATGCCTGTTCCTCGGGGACTCTACCGATGGCTTCCCCGATGTTGTCCCAGGGTCAGGATACCACAGGAAAAACAAATTTACGCCCACGGAGAAAGTAAAGCCTTGTCAGTAAGATAAGTAACCTAAATTCAGTTAGATTATTTAAATTATTTTAATCCATAGTTTTATGGATCAAGATTCCTTTCTTTTTGCTAGTTTGAACAATAATGATCTCATTACTTTATTTAATGATAATGTACAACACAATTTCCCTTTACACATTATAGGTAATATGATTTACAATCCCTTTGAACATGCTGACAATGGTAATGCAACCAACAACTTTCCTGTTAATTGCAGCATGTATAAACCAACCTGTAATACTTCTTTTGTGATGACTTTAATAGAATGATCAATGAATCCCCTTCAGGTTTAAATTTACTAACTTTTAATATTAGTAGTTTACCTCTTCATATAGATAGTTGTGTTGAGCAATGTATTTATACAACTAGTATGAAATTTGATGTCTTAGGTTTTTATGAAACTCGCCTCAGTGATGCCATCTGTCAACTTTTTCCCATCGAAGGTTATGATAATTACTTCAATAATAAGAATACACAAGGTGGAGGTATTGCCATCT
Source organism: Chionoecetes opilio (assembly GCA_016584305.1). Classification (NCBI taxonomy): domain Eukaryota; kingdom Metazoa; phylum Arthropoda; class Malacostraca; order Decapoda; family Majidae; genus Chionoecetes; species Chionoecetes opilio. Next base: position 215,837 of record JACEEZ010008257.1, on the reverse strand, counting down.
ATCTTCACAAAATGTTTCAGGCCAATACTATTAGAGATGTTTCTTTGCAATTTGCTCACATTGAATCATTATTCCTTGAAATTACCCAACCACACAATTTTATTATTGGCATGATATATAGACCCCTAATTCTAATATTGATGATTTTATTGCCTCTTTTAACTATATCATTACCACTTTATCAACCTCTAGGACACCTATTTATATTATGGGAGACTTTAATATTAATATTTTAAATCATAATGAAAAAATGCTCAAACTTTGATAAATATGTTCCATAGTTACTACTTCTTTTCCACAATCAATAAACCAACACGTGTAACTAGAAATTCGGCCACAATCATTGATCATATCTGGACTAATAATTTTGATAACTATTTAACAAATGGGATAATATTTAACTCAATTAGTGATCATTTCCCTATTTATAGCTATTTTTCAGTAGTCAATGATAGTTATACTTCCAACACAGTGACTTTCACAAGAAGAAAATTCGACATTGAAAAAATATATGATTTCAAGGATGATTTAGCAAAATTTAACTGGAATACTAATGCATTAGATTGTGATGTGAATGATCTTTTTGATATATATATGAATAGGTTTTTAGAATTTTACAATAAGCACTTTCCATTGAAAACAACTAAAATCAAAGAAAAGCATCAAGGCAAACCATACATTACACCACCTATTAAAAAGTTGATCAAACAACGGAATAAACTACAAAAGCTATATGCAAAATGGCCTTTAAATATAAAATAAAAAATAAATAAATATAAAAATGCTTTTAAATCTTTTAGAAATAAATTGACGGCAACAATAAGAACAGCAAAATAAAATTATTATAAAACTAGATTTACAGATCATGCTGGGGATCCTAAAAAAATATGGGATATAATTAACAACCTACTGGGTAAAAATAAATCTAGGATATCACCTTCTTTTCTTGTCAATGACGATAGTCACTGATAATCAAAATGTGGCTAGGTCATTTAATAATCATTTCAGCAGTATAGGTAGCACACTTGCTAATAACATTCAAGATACACAAGAGCCATTTAACATATATCTTCCAGAACCACTCCCTTTTTCTTTTTATTTAAGACCTACAACACCAGCTGAAATCAAATCAGTAATTGCAAATATGAAAGTTACATCGCCTGGCCATGATGAAATAAATATGAAAATAATAAAAGAATGCTCTGGTATAATTTCACCATTTCTAGCATTCATTATAAATAAATAATTTCAAGAGGGTACCTTTCCAGATCGAATGAAAATTGCTCGAAGTGTCCCTTTTTTCAAGAAAGGTGACAATTCTTTACTGCAAAATTATAGACCAATTTCAATATTGCCAAGCTTTAGTAAAAATTTTGAAAAAATAATGGTAATGAGATTAATGGATTACACTGGGGAACAATTTGAAGAAAAAAAAATTGTTGAGTTAGATTTTTGAGCTTATTTAGACTAAAATTGGCATGCTGATTCCAAATCTGTAGTCCGTTTTTTTCTAGCACGTCAAGTTTTTTCTCCACAGCTTACCCTCCAGATAAGCAAAATTCCACTTGTGAGCCTCATTCAGCCTCATTCAGCTGAAATTCCAGTGCCAGTTTTCGAACAACTACCTCCTCTAGAAGATCTGAGTGATGTTGAAGAACGTAGTGACAGCAATGATGCAGATTTTGACATTCACGAGGATTCAGTTCGTAGGGGATTTGATCAGCACGAGTTGAATGATTTAGCACGTGATTTGGGCCTATCCAAAAAAGCTTCAGAAATACTAGCATCAAGACTGAACGAGAAAAACATACTTGAACAAGGAGTGAAGGTATCATACTTTCGAACCAGAGAAAGTACATTTCTGCAGTACTTTCGAAGTGCCAGCAGTTTTGTGTTTTGCCATAACATTCCTGGATTACTGAAGGAATTAGGGCTTTCAATCTACAATCCAAATGAATGGCGATTGTTTATTGATAGCTCAAAGCGGAGCTTGAAGTGTGTCCTTCTACACAATGGCAATTTGTTTGGCGCAGTCCCTATTAGGCATTCGGTCTGTCCTCGTGAAGAATATGGAGATGTAAAGAGTCATTGAGTTATTGCAATATGACAAACACAAGTGGATCATCTGTGTTGACCTTAAAATGGTGTCCTTCCTTCTTGGTCAACAACGTGGATACACAAAGTATCCCTGCTTTCTCTGTATGTGGGATAGCAGAGCTCGAGAGAAGCATTGGGTTCAGACGAATTGGCCTCAGAGATCTGATCTTAAACCTGGAGATCCTAACATTGTACATGAGCCACTTGTTGACAGGAAGAAAATAATATTCCCACCTATGCACATAAAACTAGGTCTCATGAAACAATTTGTAAAAGCATTGTCAACTGATGGCGACTGTTTGAAGTACATCATCTTGGCATTTCCTGGACTGTCAATTGAAAAATCAAGGCCGGGTGTGTTTGATGGTCCAAAAATTCGACAGCTCATCAAAGATGAACATTTCAACGGTACTATGTCAGACCTTGAAAAGAATGCTTGGCTATCATTCAAAGACGTCGTCAAGAACTTTCTTGGAAATACACGTGCAAGTAATTACACAGAAATTGTTCAGAAACTATTGGAGAGCTACAAAGCGCTTGGTTGCAACATGAGTATTAAAGTACATTTTTTGCATAGCCATCTTGCCAACTTTCCGGAAAATCTTGGTGCTGCTAGCGACGAGCAAGGTGAACGATTTCACCAAGATTTGAAGGTTATGGAAGAACGTTACCAGGGTAGATGGGATGTGCATATGATGGCTGACTATTGTTGGAGCATCAAACGCGATAGTCCTCAAGTTGAACACTCCAGACAAAGCTACAGACAAATACAGATAAATATATCTATCATTACATGAGGTTTTCGAATTTAAATTTCTAGGGATATATATAGATAGTAAGTTGAAATGGAAAGAACATATTGATATGGTTAAATCTAGGATATCGTTATACACAGGCATAATTTACAGACTAAGGCAATATTTAAATGTAAAATGTTTACTACAAGTTTATTTTACCCTAATATATTCACATCTTTTATATTGTTCATCTTTATGGGGAATTGTCTATAAAACCTTCATTGACAGCCTCTTTATTAGTCAAAAGAAGTTGTTACGTGTTATGTTCTTTAAAAATCGTTATGACCATACCATCAGTATTTTCCGAGACTTCAAGTTATTAAAGCTTCCAGATATCATACACCTTCAAACCAATCTTTTCGTACATAAATCCATACACTCTTTACCTTTAGACCTTGGCTTTAGAGCAATACCCTACAATGTCACCCGAAGACCACATGATTTACGTATACCATTGTGCAGGACATCACATGCACAACAGAGTATCTTGACAAGAGGAACTAAAAGCTGGAACAACTTACCAGAAAATGTTATTACTGATGAAAACTCAATCTTTCAAACGTAAATTGATAAAAAACATGTTTGATAAATACAATGAAAATTTGTAAACTCTTTACAACCATAAATGTCATATTGTGTATTTTGAAATTTCACTTATGTTTTTTTTTTTACATTATTGGCCATTGCACATTATTCCAAATGATAGGATAGTTGTTGTTGTTGTTGTGTTGTTGTTGTTGTTGTTTGCGTATATATATATATTTTTTTGTAGTTATAAAGATTTTTTTTTATGTATTGAGAATGACTAGTTTACTATTGTTAACTTCCATATTATTATCTATAAAATTTTATATTTTCAAAATGGCCTGACCAGTCCCTTGCTATGTATATATGTATTATAGCTTTCAAGTCCTATAAAAGCTTCGGCTTATTGGACCTGCCTTTATCAGTATATGTAATATGTTCATATGTACAAAACTACATGGCCAAATAAATATATCAAAATCTCTCTCTCTCTCTCTCTCTCTCTCTCTCTCTCTCTCTCTCTCTCTCTCTCTCTCTCTCTCTCTCTCTCTGACATAGTTGAAGATTACACACTATGCAAAACTATGCTTGTTTCCGTCTGTCTGTCTGTCTGTACGTGTCTCTCTCTCTCTCTCTCTCTCTCTCTCTCTCTCTCTCTCTCTCTCTCTCTCTCTCTCTCTCTCTCTCTCTCTCTCTCTCTCTCTCTCTCTCTCTCTCTCTGATATTAGAGCAAGTTGGTGAATATAATTTTTTGGGTGTTATTATTGATGATAAACTGAAATGGAAATCTCATATACTAGAGGTGATTACTAAGCTTTGTAAAATAAATGGTGTACTAAATAAGATACGAAACAATATAACCATTGATAGTTTAAGACAAATATACTTATCAATAGCCTATCCACACCTTTTGTATTGTTCAGCTGTATGGGGAGGAGCATTTAAAACTTTACTTGACAGTCTTTTCATTACTCAAAAAAAAAAGTTACGTGTAATGTCTCACAATCACAGATATGCACACACAGACCCTCTTTAAAGACCTAAATTTACTTAAACTAACTGATATTATATCCCTCCAAGCAAATCTATTTATACATAAAGCATTATACACATACCAAGTTGACAGTGGTTTTCAGTTCATGTCTAACAACTCAAATAGCCGAAGACCAAATGATCTAAAAATTCCTATATGTAGAACGTCCCATGCACAGCGAAGTATTACGGTTAGGGGAGTAAAACTGTGGAATCAGCTGCCAGAAGATCTTAAAAACATCACCGATAGTAACATTTTCAAGTGTAAAATAAAGAAGAAAAAAATCAATCAATAAATCTAATCCTTGTTCATTCATGTGTATTTTAGTTTTTTGTATGCTTGTGTGTTTGTTAATATTAGCCTTTGTTTTTGCCTTATCAAGATTTGCGTATATCCTATTTGTATTTCACTTTTTATTCACATATTAATTTTTGTATGTTATTAACTATTGCTTATATAATAATTATCTTTGGTAGTATTTTTAAAGGTAATGCGATTTATTATTTATATTATTTCTCGGGCCTTATTTATCTGACCTAAATCGGCAACCATGTTCCGCAACAGGTCTGTATAAGAGCTCCGGCTCAACAGACCAAGCCTTATAATATATACATGTATATATAGTTTACATAACTGTATTGCTAAAGGGCCAAACAAATGTATCAGTATCAGTATCAGTATCTCTCTCCAATTTTCCATTCAAATTTATCTGATCCGCTTTTCTGTTCCCAGGGAAGCGTAACGTAAGCGTGGAGTACTTTGGATACAAGGAAGAACGAAGACTGGATATTACTCGGAGGAGCTGATAGGATGGGGAGGAGGAGAAGGGAAATAGTTGCAAAGCCGGAGGGAAGGGAGTGATGGGAGTTCGCAGCTCAAGAAAAATACAAAAGAAATATATATAGGTAAGAATGGAGCACGGACCTTTCCCAGAGTCATTTCCAAATTTAAATTGACAAAAAGGAAAAGGCGAGGAAGATGAAAGAATTTATGATTGGTGGAGAAAAGATACGAGAAATAAGTTAGAGGGCTGAAAAAATCTGAGAAGTGAAAGAAGGCAAGACGATGCATAGCGGCACTATAGTTGCGAAAGAAAGCTTTATTTATAGCAACACTCTCTCTCTCTCTCTCTCTCTCTCTCTCTCTCTCTCTCTCTCTCTCTCTCTCTCTCTCTCTCTCTCTCTCTTCTCCTCTTCTCTCTCCTCTCTCTCTCTCTCTCTCTCTCTCTCTCTCTCTCTCTCTCTCTCTCTTCCTCACACACACACCACACACACACACACACACACACACACACACACACAAACAGATTACAATTACCACATCCCTTCCTTTGTCTTCCTTTATCCTTCTCACCTACCTCTCTCTGCCTCCCTTCTGCACACTGTCGTCTCATTGGAAAGTCAATGTGGCCAGAAGGACGCTAACGAATACTGGAGAAAGAATCTGAACGGCTGAGTCGTGTGCTCTGGAGGCCTGCTCGAGAGACTATGAGGTAAAAACTGGGGGAAAAAAGGAGGAAGTGATGGTGAGAATTAAGGATGAAGTGAGGTTGTTAGTTTGTGTATCTCGGAAGTTGTTGTCCTTTTTGTTGCTTATGGTATTACTGTAGGATAGTGTTGGTGGTGGTTATACGAGTAGTGTTAATGGTAGCTGCTGTAGTAATACTAGAGCTATAGTTGTTGTAGTCGTTGTTATTGTTGTTACGAAGAATATTGTGGTAATGGTGGTTTTTAATTGGTACTGGATGTTTTAGGAGTTTAATTACTACTTTTTTAATTACATATTATTACTAACTTTTTTAATCGGATTGTTTCCATTCTTTTAACTAAACACTCATTTATATCCCTTTTAACAAATGTGTTTTTCTTCATGATCATTTGTGGTCCTGGTGATTAAACTTTAAAATTGCTTTTTTTTCTCCAAATTCCTGCGCTGATTAATAATTACCAAATGTCTCCCACTGTCCATGGCGTGTGGCAACCTCGCCTTCCCACGCCGCTCTCGCCAAAGAGGCCTGTAATTGCGCATTCTTTCAGCAACAACTAATATTGCTTATATATGTTACACAGAACAGTATTTCTCAACTCTAATTACCGTTGCACCGATAAACTTCATTGAATTTACTGCATAGCAACAACCGCATCCAAAAAAATTCCCACACTGAGAGATTCTCCTTTCCTCATGTAAGCGATGCTCGTTATGAAAAGTGTGAACTAAATTTTCTTTTTTTAATGGGCCCGTGAACATTTGAAGGATAAGGAGAGCAATGAAAGCTATGACTGTACTAAGTGATAAAGATGTAATCAGGTTGAACTTCTTAATATGCGTGCCTATTTTTCTATTTGTAAAGCTGTTTCTCTCTTTCGCAATTTATAATCAATATATTCTGACGTTTTACCTATTTTTCATTACAAAGACTAATTGCGCATCCATCGTCCAATCACCACCTCCTATTCATGCACCATTAGCATGACAGCCGCTGGTTGCCATGCTTTTTACGCCCATTGAGAATGATTACACATCAAAGAGCATTTTCAACCGCTTTTTTTCTTTTTACCCAAAAATACTCAATTTGCGATATATTTCGAGCCTTTCTTTATTCTGTTATTACTGAATATATTTTGTTGAAGGTAACGATTTAAATTATATCCCCATTAAATGGTTAACGACTGCAAAAGACTTACCTTGTACGTACCTCCTTTGGTCCGGGAAATGAACCCTCAACCCCTGGATGGCTTCGCTGAAACTAATGATTCGGGGTCCAAGCAATTATTGTCCATGAAAATGAACACACAAATCTTGAATATTTGGTAATTCTAATTAGGTGGAGAAAGAAGAGAAAGAAGAAAGAGAAAAAAATTATGCTGATATATGATAATGATGATGATGATAAGGAGGAGGAGGAGGAGGAGGAGGAGGAGGAGGAGGAGGAGGAGGAGGAGGACAAGGGCGAGGACAAGGAGAAGGACAAGGGCGAGGACAAGGAGGAGGACAAGGGCGAGGACAAGGAGGACGACGACGAGGACGACGACGAGGAGGACGAGGACGACGACGAGGAGGACGAGGACGACGAGGACGACGACGAGGAGGACGAGGAGGACGAGGACGAGGAGGACGAGGAAGACGAGGACGAGGAGGACGACGAGGAGAAGGAGAAGGACGACGAGGAGGACGAGGACGAGGACGACAAAAGAAACGAGAAAAAAAAGGAGAAAAGAAGATAAGCCCAAATGGGAATGCCAATAACGATGATGATGTCATTATTAACACATGTTTTTAGCCATAAATAAGCAAACTTGAGAGAGGGAGGAAAAAAGAAGGAAATTTATGGCTGGGCGAATTAAGTCGTTGTGTGAAAAGTGTGGTGAAGAGGGAGGAGGAGGAGGAGGAGGAGGAGGAGGAGGAGGAGGACGCCGCTTTGGGGGGAGAGGATAATGAGGGCTGAGAGGATCTAGTGAAAGTGAGGAGAGCGGTAGGATAAGATAGGATACAACATTCACCTTAGGAAATAGTTAAGACGTAATAGCTGTGCGGTAGAATCAAATTAATAAAAAAAAAAAAAAGGTATTACAAGTATTTTCTTACTAAACACGTGAAAAAATCAATGATAGTGTGAAAATTAATAACAAAAAAGAGTTATTACGATTTTTTTCCTACTATACACGTGAGTGAAAAAGATCAGGCAATGCGATAGAACAACACTAACAACACCTTCACGCCCAGATCTTTCCTTTGCTATATAAAAAAAGTCGTATGCTGTTAGCCATAAAATTACGAAAGGTAACTTTAAATACCAAATTAGTTAGTCGACAAGGATACTAAACAGGTTATATCACTAAAATATTGCTTATATTCACTAAAAATCGTCTAATGCTAGCCAAATTCCAATGGAAATTATGTTCTGGGTCTCAAGGGGTTAATGACAAAAAAAAAGGTATTACAATTTTTTTCTTACTACACACATGAGTGAAAAAATATCAAAATAATAATGAACACCCACAAATCGCCTCATTATAAAAACTGATAAAGTAAAAATTTAAATAACGCCGCGTATCAAATGCAATAAAAGAAACTCATTTGGTATAAAACTGTTGTCGTCGCTTTGATTAATGTTCATCATAAAGCATAAGAACGAGTAAAAAAACTATAAATAAATAAATAAACAACACGGCGGAAAGAAAATGCAATCAAGAACTGGAACGCCTCCGACCCTTCCAGTGATCAGTTTTCTCGCAGTGTAAAATTAATGGCGTGAATCAGTCGTTGTGGAGGTGATGCATGGCTGTATATTAGCACTGACCCCTCTCTCTCTCTCTCTCTCTCTCTCTCTCTCTCTCTCTCTCTCTCTCTCTCTCTACTCCTTTTCTTGAACTTAACTCTAATCTTCTTTTTCATCAAGTATTTTCTCTTATAATTCGTTTTGTCTTCTCTCTCTCTCTCTCTCTCTCTCTCTCTCTCTCTCTCTCTCTCTCTCTCTCTCTCTCTCTCTCTCTCTCTCTCTCTCTCTCTACTCCTTGCCTTAAACTCAACTCCATTCTTACTTTTTTTCATCAAGTATTTTCTTTTATAATTCCTTTTGTCTTCCTTTATATACTTCTTCCTCTATTCCTGTATTCTTTGAACACTTTCCTCTTCCTTTTCCTCCTATTCTGAGTTCCCTTCCAAGCTGGACAGAGAAAGGTGAGCTTCCTTGTCCCTCATCAATCACTAATTCCAGACACAAGCTTTATTACCTTTTCCCCATCTTCCCCCCTTTACTCTTACCCTTCCCTCCCCCAACCTTCGACATATCTCTCCCGCTCTTCTTCCTCACCTATCATCTCCCTCTTCTCTCCCCTACCGATAGTCAGATACTCCCTATATTTTTTCCCATTTTCTCCCTCCTCATCCTCTTCCCTGGACACCCTATCATGTCAGCCTTTATCTTATCGTCTCTCTCTCTCTCTCTCTCTCTCTCTCTCTCTCTCTCTCTCTCTCTCTCTCTCCATGGAAAATGCTTTTATTCATGCAATAGCAACGTTATTACTTCACTCAATCTTTCACATGCGATTTTCATGTTATAATTACTGGTGTCATTGATGATAGTGTTGCTGCAGTTGGTGATAGTGATGGTGGTGATAGTAGTAGTAGTAGTAGTACTAGTAGCAGTGGTAGCAGTAGCAGTAGTAGTAGTAGTAGTAGTAGTAGTAGTAGTAGTAGTAGTTGTTGTTGTTGTTGTTGTTGTTGTTGTTGTTGTTGTAGTAGTAGATTTTTACTGATTTTTACTGAAGTAGAATGGAGACTCTCAGTTACCAGATATCTCTAAACGAAAAGAGCGTGAGGAAAGAAGATTAATGTTGCATGTGTGGCGAAGAAACGATAGAAGCCGGGAAACGCGTAGAGAGTAAGATTCATGGCAGTGAGTGATTGCAAAGTTTGGAGGAGAAAGTTACTGTTGGTAAACTAGGGTGAATAGCAATGTTGATGAATGAGAAAGTTCCCGTAAAGTTACCGGAAGAGTACTTTAGAGGGAGTGAGGGAGGAATGTTCCATAGGATTGCTGCTGATTTTAGAATGGAAATACTTTAGAATTATAACACTTTGTACTTTTACTCTGGCTCTGTAACTACCTAACTACCGACATCTTCAGCTGTATACTTTGGCATCAATATTTCTAGGTGTGTTGCTTGAATCTATATATATGGAGCCGTAAAAAAGACCGAAAATATTTAAAATACATTACTAATCTTTACCAGCGATGCAGGAACATATCAAACCATGAAACAGTGAATCTCTTGGGGATCTTAGTCAATTCCACACCGTACACTATAACACAACTAAAAATATATACATTAATGACAAAAAAAGATGGTTAATTGTAAATGCATGCACATCCGATTCACAGGATTAAACTGCCTACTGCCTATACTGCCGGACTCAAATGTAATTACTTTAACAAATTCAATAAAGCGCATTCCTGTTCATCAATATACGTATCACATGCAATGGGTACAAATCATCTGACATGCTTGTATAACCGTGGCGCTCTTCCTGACATACAAATAAGCTGTATAACATGTAGAGGTAATAATGATAGTAAAAGCTACATTCCTTTCCACGTAGAAGGAGGAGAAGAGAGTAAAGATAGACACCCTGACTGAGCGGTAAGAGTAATAGCATGAAGGCGGCCCGCATGGGAAATTCAGTAAAGAAGGGAAGAGCTGCATTCTTGGTTAGCAAGGGGAGGAACCAGGGGTGGGGGGGGGAGAGGGGGACCGGGGCACAGGAGGAAGGGAAAAAGGGGGGGGGGGTACTCGAGGCCAGGGGGGTTAGGCGTGTTATCCCACCAGCAACCACGGGGAATGATGATTACTGGCTCGCCTCTCTCGTAGAATCATGGACCGTA
>JACEEZ010008257.1:180000-200000 GCA_016584305.1 Chionoecetes opilio | reverse complement strand
TTTTAGGGAAAATTAAAATTTTGTAGCGGTACCGTTCCAGGGTTTAAAATTAAGTTTATTTTTTTATATAGAAAAAACCCATAAGACAGTAAGTTAAGGGGAAAGGAAACAAACATTGGAATATTTTTACATTATTTTTTGCAAAAAAAAAAAAAAATTTTTTGCAAAAAAAACAAAACTAATAAAAAAAAAAAAAATATACATTAATATACATATAAAAAAAAAAAATACAAAAAAAAAAATATAAATTTTTACATTCAATAACAGGTCATCACGGTCATCATTTAGTCTTTGGGGGGTATGGGGTCGTTCCGTCCTCCCCAAGCTGGAGCCCCGAACCCTTTTTGAGATTCCGCCGAGTCCCCAGACCGGAAAGGGGTCGTGAGTGGGGAGGGACGGGGACGCTGGGGGTGGGCCCCCACCATACTGCCCTTGGGGGCTCGGGAACCTGGATGTGAAAATACTGTGGGTGTAGGTGGGTGGGGTTTTTGGCGGACTTTGGGAGGAGAGGGCCTGCTGGGTTTGGTGCTGTTTAGGGGCCCGGGCCAGCCCCCCATGTAGAGGGACCCCCGGGTCGCCCAGCCCAAAGTCGACTATTTTTTCGTGCTCCCTGGTACCCCCCTCAGGGGGAAAACGCAGGGGGTCGGACACAAACCTTTTAAAGGGGCCCCCCTACGTGATGGGGCGAGACCTTCCCGCAGCCTCTCCAGCAGTGCCTGGTTGGCCTTCATGGTGGATCGGAGGTCCACCATCCATTCCTTTCTTGCCTTAGTGGTGGAGTCTTCCTCTTTGGCGGGTTGAGGCCTGCTCCCCGCTGCTGCCCCCTCCATGCCTCCAGGATGTTTGGGTTCCCGGAGTCAGTGGGTACTGTGCCGGGGGGTCGGGCGTCAGGGGAGGGGTCACGGGGGAGGTTCACAAAGGGGTTTTCCCGGGACATTTATGGGGATGGAACCGAAACAGATTAAAAAATTTACGATAAAAAATTGTTTAATATAATGGGTAACAATTTAAAATTTTATATTTTGGAATTAAAAAATAAAAAATTTCTAAAAAAATCTAAAAAAAAAAAATGTTAAACGCAAATTAAAAAATAAGTAAACGTAAAGGGTAATCACAGTAAAAATCTTTAAAATTTAAAGAATTTATTTAAAAGCATTGTTTACTGAACCCTTTTTAAAAAAATTTTTGGGATTTAAATTTTAAACCTGGTTGAAAGTCTTCCCCAAATTTTTTACAAATATTTTAGATTCTTTTCAAGTTGTGAATATAATGAATGACTTACTTTTGTAGAAGGCGATGTTCCAAACCCACTTGTCCCTCCCTCAACATCTTTGGGTTCCTGGCCCCTGGTCCTCTTTGGGCAGCTTTAAATACCAGTCCTTTATTTTTCCCCCGTTCTAGGTGTTTTAGGTGACCCCCCGCCCCTTTGGGCCCTTTATCTCCCCCGAAGCCTTCTTCCCGTGGTAGTCTTTGGGACTGCGGAGCCAAGGTAGGTGTTTGACTGAAGCACTCCACCAGATCCTGCTCCGTTTTTGTCGGGGGGACCCAGCCCTTTCTTTGGGCAGCTCAGCCTTTTCTTCCCCCCTTTCCCTTCGCTTGGGGGCCGGTTTCTGTGTGCTCCCCTTCCCCCTCCTCCTCCTCCCCCTCATGTGGGGGGGAATGAGAGGGGATCAGGCACACCCCGAGGTCCCCCTCCCCTCATTGTGGGGTGGCAGCTGTGGCAGCGTGGCAGCTTGGGATCACCTTCAAAAGAGTTTTTTCCTCCTGATGAAGTGCAGCAGGACGGGCCTCCACCTCTGAAGTAGCATTGAAGGTAGCTGGGTGCACCTGCGCAGGGGGCAACCCGGTGGCTCTTGCCCTTGGTGGCGGTTTTTTCCCAGGGGGGAACTTCTTTGGGGGCCATCTTGTCAAAAATCTGGGAGCTTGAGAGTGTGTATACTGTGTGGTTTCTGGAGCGGTATGATTCTACCCCCTGCCCGGTCCAATACCCGTGGTGGGGCCGGGGACCCACGCGCACACCCCCTGATTTTCCCCCGGAAAAGGCCGCCTTCACACGTGGACCAGCGCGATGTCACGTGACACCCCTGGTTAGGCGTGATGCGCGCGGTTACCCCCAAAGCCTGTGACCCCGTGGAGCTTTCCCCCGCTTACACGCCTCCAGCCGCGTTCACCAGCGGAAGGACGCGGAAAAGCCGCCAGCGTTGTTCCCCGGGCTTCCACGGGGACCACGTGAAGCCATTTTTCCCCCACGTGGAAAAGCGGGGAAAAAATTTTTTGGGGGGAATTTACTCCGCTGCAGACGCAAAATGCCGTGTGACGGGCCTTTAAATAAGGAAAAACCCCGGGCCCGGTGGGGGAGACGTGTTTTGGCGAGTGATGGGGTACACACAACAATGGAAGGGGAAAAAAAAAAGCAAGGTTGACTTTTTGTCAGCGCATAACGTAATCCTGCTCTTCGTGTCCTGGTGGAACGACGACGTAGTTTCGACGGGGGGCTTGAGTCATGTTGTCTAAGAAGGGGTTTTACCAGTGCATTGAATCACTCTGGGATCTTCCGACTTCGAGGATTCCGCAAGGACTATTGGTTTGATAACTGGTCTGATTCTGGAACTGAGAGTGCGTGAAGTGGGGGGGCAGGTGTATCCAGCTTTTTTCCTGTAAATAAGGAGTGAGGAAAGGGTGCGCCCTTTCCCCCACATTTTTCAACCTTGTAGGGACGGGTATTGGACAAGGTTGTAGAAAAGGTTTTGTGGGCATCCGTCGGAACCCAAAAATCATGATCTTGTTTTCCCCGATGATGCAGTAATCTTTGCTGGTCCGGGAGGCCCCTGGTGATGGCTCTCGAGGCGCTGCATAGGAGGCAAAGCCTTTGGGATTTGAGGTCCCTGGCTCAAGAAAGGTCCAGGGTTTGGAGTTACTAGATGAAGCAGTACAGTCGTTCTGCGTGTGGCGGGGAAATTTGAGACTTGGAAATTTTTACATCCCTTTGGGTTTAGCGCAGTCCTAATGAGGGGGTACGCAAGAAGCCTTACGGCGGATTGGCTGCCCACGGGTTATGGACTCGCCAGCGGGAGTATTGGCGTTGTCGGACCTTGGGAGGGGGACAAAGATCCGGTCTTCAAATCGCTTGGATCCCGTCTTACTCTATGGTTGTGGACATGGCATAAATATGACTTTAAGACGAATCAATGCCTTTTTGGGAATAAATGTCTTCGCAGAATCATGGGGGATCGCTGGTGATTTCGTGTCAAATCAGCGATTGCACCGTGAGACTGAATCGGGCCCCATTACCTGCATAGTCCGTCAGCGCCAAATTTGGATATGGGAGTGGGACGCTATCCTTCCCCTCGGGTTTTATCTGTAAAAGACAATCCGGGGTGGGGGAGGCCAAGGGGCGCCCAAAAGGCTCGTGGGGGGGCAAGTTTATGCTTCTTGTCGAGAGCTGCTTTGGTAGGGAAAAGGAGCCTGCATGGGGAAATCGGCGTTTTTTTTGACCCCCGGGAGTGGCGTCGTGGGTGGGCGAGGCACGGCCCCCCGGCGTATGCCCCCATGATTGATTGATTTAAAACGTTTAAAATGCCTCACAAATTTCTGGGGTAAATTTTTTTTTATCTACGGCATCATGGAAACTGAGGGTTAAAAGTGTTTTTTTTTTTTTTTTTTTTTTTTTTCTTTTTTCCAATCTTTTGGGAAAAAAAAAACAAAACAAAAAAAAAAATTTTAATCCAGACTTCTTTTACTAAATTTTTTTACTATTCCTTCCACTTGTGGTATATTTGGGGGCGGGGGGATGAGGCGAGAATGACGCCCGCCCCCCGTGCGGGTTTCCCTGGCGTTTTTGGGGGTGTGCGCGCGTACATGGCAGTGACGAACAAGAAAAACTATAACCCAAACAAGACAAGCAACACAAAAAAAAAAAAAAAAAAAAAAAATAAGAAAAAAGAAGAAGAAAAAAGAACAAGAAAAAAAGCAAGCCTGAAGAAAGAGAAGAACAAGAAGATCAAAACAAAACAAAACTGAAAGAACCCTGCGGTGGGCGGCGGGGGTGGGCGCGGGGTTTGTCTTGGGTGTGTCCGGGGCACCATCTTCCGAGGCCCGTGCCCTGCCAAGCCGTCCCAGAGTGGTTTCTGTTTGCTCGTGCGAGTTGGGAAAGCGTGTCGGTATGTCGAGACCGACCCACAACAACAACATACAAACAACATACAGCACCTGGGTCAAGCCCCGGAGACTTTTTCTCTTATTAGCCTCCTTTCTCTCACCCATCTATTCTTCTCCCTGTCCCCACTTCCCCATCTCCTGACTTTTTTCTTTTAATATTCCGATTCCGATGAGCGTGTATTACCGGTGTCGGGGAGGCAACGAGGGGACTCACTCAGCTCAGTGCTATTTCTGATTGCATTTATCTGATACACTTACGAACAGAAACTTTCCCATGATATGTTTCTTATTAAACACAATTGTCTATTGCATAGAAAGGAATCCACTGCAGTATTCTGAGATGTGTTTTAGAGTATAATCATAAAACTGTTTTAATACAAAATAATCCTAAAAGTTAATCGCACCCTTAGTTGACAAAATGACATAAACAGGAGAGAGAGAGAGAGAGAGAGAGAGAAGAGAAGGAGAGAGAGAGAGAGAGAGAGAGGAGAGAGAGAGAGAGAGAAGAGAGAGAGGAGAGAGAGAGGAGAGCTGAGAGAGAGAGAGAGAGAGAAAAGAGAGAAGAGAGAGAGAGAGAGAGAGAGAGAGAGAGAGAGAGGAGAGAGAGAGAGAGAGAGAGAGAGAGAGAGAGAGAGAGAGAGAGAAGAGGGAGAGAGAGAGAGAGAAGTACCTGGTGTCCCCTCAGCGTATTTCTTCTTTACAATGTTACCCTTAGTCGACCCTAAAAACATTTTCTGTGAGTCCATATGTTTTGTGGTCCCGTAAATTAAGCGGTATGTTATGACTTGGATATAAGTGGAGCGAGGGGTCTCTTTTCGGGTGGACAGCTTAGGAATGGCGGTGGAAGCTCCGTGGATAGCACCGTGTTGTACTGTGTGGTATAGGAAGTAAATTGTGTGTTGGTTGTGCTTGCGTTGGTGATTGACTTGGTGTATGAATTGACTGATGGTGTAAGAATGTGGTGTGTGTCGGAGGTGTATGGCGTGAGCACAAGCTGGTTGTGTGGAGGCGTGTAGCCTGGTGTTGTTTGTGTACGTGTTTGACTGCGTGTAGCCTTAGGTGTGTTGATGTGATTGATGTTTTGAGACTCACAGGCTATGACAGATTATTTTCTTTGTTTATGTATATTCTGATTGTGTAATATATACTATGTTAAATAGAAAGGGTCAATATTTGCTGGTGGTTGTGAGAGTGAGGTCCTGGTTGTGAGAGTGGAGGTCTGGTTTGTGAGAGTGGGTCTGGTTGTGAGAGTGAGGTCCTGGGGGGGGGGAGAGTGAGGTGGGTTTGTGAGAGTGAGGTGTGGGGAGTGCAAATCTAGTTACCAACCAGCCGCCCGGGAGGAACTTCTCTAAGCGAGATAAGGCACATAGATAGGTTCTTGCACAATTTACGTGCATGTTTTTTTTGCAGCATAGAGCTGCAGTGTGGTGAAGTGTGGCTGGGACGTAACGATATTTGGGGGCCGTGTCCGGATGGATTTGATCTTGTGTGTGTGACCAGTCGACCACGTGGAGCCATAGCCTACCCTGCTACCCTGCCACCCTGCCAACCCTGCGAACCCTGCAACCCTGCCACAGTGTGAACTCTGCCCGGCTTACTATCTCATAGCTCTCTCCAGTACTGTGGTAAGCCTGTACACTCCTATATTTATGATGGAGGGAAATGTGAGCGACTTTATGGTTCATCGTGAGTGCACTACCTATATCAGTGGTACCAGGAGGAGTTAATGAAATTACCGAGAAATTTGAGATAGAGTTTTGATATCTAGGCTCAAGGAGTATATTCATAAGATTAGTGAAAGATTATAGACTTGGTGATTAAGATAAGCAGAATGGAAGATGAAGAAAAAGGATGGTTGTGGGAAGGAAAGCTCCTGAGGAACAGGGGGTGAAGTAACTGATAGTGAGGCAAGCTTATCACAGAGCTGAGGTTGATGAAAATGGGATCAGGTTGCAGAGAGGGAGAAATGTGGCGTTGAGGGCAAAAGTTGAAAAAGAGAAAATGAGAACAGAGGCAGCGGTGCAAATAAGAAAATGAGAGTAGACAATGGTGGTCACAGGGGAAGATCAATGATGGACAAGTTCATATTTGTGCCAGAATTTGTGAGGGGGAGGAAGCGAAATTACTTTCTTATCAATTTGAAAAAGGAAATATTTGAGAGGTTGGCCGGAGGATGAATGGGGCTTTATTAGTACAGACAAATTTAAAGGCAAAGCAAGAGGCTTATGCAGGTTTGACTGTATAGGATGTAGTGAATATCAGGTTGTGCAGGAAGCCGTATTACAAACTGTGAGAGTGGACCCTGAGATCTATAGACAGAGATTCAGAGAGTAACAAAACACCAAACTGTACATATTTCGAAATGGCCCAGAGAGTGTGCTTTTCAAGTGTGGATAAGTGGTTGAAGGCAGAAATGTAATGAAAGGAGGACCTTAAGGCAGTTATGATGTTAGAACATTTTGAAATAATTTGAACCAGAGTTGAGGTATGAATTATGAAGCTTGATATAAAAGATGTGATTGGAGGGCCTGGACGTAAGGCTGACCAACTTGAGGTGGCCTACGGGCTTTTGTAATTCAGTGTCAGGGTTAGACTTAGCCCCAGAGCTGGTCTGTAACTCGGCTGGTTATGGGAGAGTAGGGGCACAAAATTTCATTTACAAGTTATCGCAATGGAAAAAATGCTAGGTACTCACAATAAACTATGTGAAATACTCGTTTTTTTGGAGGTATTTCTCAGATCAGGCAGGATATTCACCCTCCCAGCAAGAATAAATGTCGTTAATGCCTCCAGGCAGAGTCATTCCTTGATTTAATGTATGCAAATGTGGTGATTTTGCCACCTAAGTATAATATTGTGGCAACCAACAAAGCTTGCCTCCCAAATGTCAACTTTGTCGTATAAAACAGGGAGCTAGGAAATATCATGTTCTAGGTATCTGATTCAAGGAGCAGGACTGAACAGTGTCCAGGAGAATGATGTGTAGAGCAACTTGCAACACAATGTTAGCGCTGAGGAAGAAAGTTTTACCTGCGTTGATTTTGAAACCTTTTATTACAAAAGGAAAGCTATTTAGATTATAGTGCAGAGAGGGAAATTGTTAATTTGAGGGATACAGGTGCCAATTTAAGTCTTGTACTTAAGAATAACTGTGGAATGGAGTGAGAAAACTTTTACAGGTTTAGGAGTTGAGGTTAGGTATAGGAATCTGCTGGAATAGTCATTCCTATTCATCATGGTGGCTTTAAGAGTGGATTCTTACACAGGAAGTGAAGGTATGAGTGATATGAACTTCCAGTAACCGGTGTAGACGATGCTCCTGGGGAATGATTTGGCGGGTTGAACAGGTAGTCTCTACCCCTGAGCTTATGGAGAATCCTATAATTTGTCAGGATGATGACATTTTTAGAGCCTGAAATATGTATGTTGAAGGAAAGGTAGAGGCAGTATACTGTATCCAGCATGTGTAAGTGAAAAGAGCTAGGCCAAGCAAAATATAGGAGAGTGAGATGGATTTAACCTCATTTGTTTGATTAGAATGGAGTCCCACATGGAGGTTGAACAAGGTGCATGAGATGAGACTAAATGGAGGCCGGGATTATGTCAGATTATATTTGTGAAGGAAGTAGGATTTGACAAGTGCACAATGTAATATGAGAGTCTAAATCTTCTGTGGAGTGAGGCGTGAAGAGGAGCGTCAGATGAGGATGTGGGATATTATGTGGAGAATGAAGTTTTAATGAGGACAGTGGTCCTACTGATAGCCCAGTAAAATGATCATTGGATGGTGAAAACCCAAATTTGTTTTGTTCCTAGGAAGTATAGAGAGAAAGTTTTAAGAATTGGCTCATGAAATATTGGTCTGGTCATTTAGGTGTAAACAAGACAATTAAACAAAATAACGCTCATTTCTATTGGCCAAGAGTAAAGAAGGTGTACTGAATATTGTAAAACTTGGCATGTATGCCCAGTGGTGAGAAAACCAACCAAACTATAGTGAAAGCACCACTGTGTACTATTTCCTGTGGTGGTGAGCCATTTAGTAAGAAGTATGCCTTGATATGTGGGGATCTCTTCCTGCTTCTAAGAGAGTCAACCAGTACTTATTGACCATAATGTGTATGGCTACTATCTTTCCCAGAAGCAATAGCATTGAGAATTATTCATGCTAAAGTTATTGTGAGAGAGTTGGTGAATTTTTTTCGTGGGTTGGACCTTTCCTAAGTAACTACAATTCCGTATCAGGGTAGTACGTCACTTCAAAATTGTTTGGTCAAGTGTTCAAGGGGTTGAGAATTAACAATCAATTATCAAGTGCCTACCACCCGCAGTCCAGCTGCTTCGAAAGGTTTCACACAGACACTCAAAAAGACTCTGAGGACATAATTGTATGGAATGGATAGGGAATTGGGATGAGTGCTGTCCGTGAGCCTGTTTGCTTTGGAGATGCTATCAGAATCAACAGGTTTTCAGCCTTTTGACTTTGTATGGCTGAGGTCAGAGACCATTGAGGATGTTGAGGATAAATGGTTAGGAATGTAATGTACCAAATGTTTTTGGATAAATGTAGCAAATTTAAGGAGAAGACTGATGAGGGCTAGAGCACTTGCTGGTGAGTAACTTAAAGGACTCTCAAGGATATGAAGAAATGGTATGATGAAAAGGCAAGGAGAGAGATTTTCAACCTGGTGACAAGGTATTGGTGCTGTTTCCCACTGCAAGGTACCTTTAATGCTAAATACTGTGGGCCTTGGGGTAATTTGAGAAAAAGGATTACTGATGTAAAGTTTTAGTAGAACTCCAGGGAGACGCAATAGGTAATCAGCTATGGCGCCATGTAAATATGTTAACATATTATGACGAGAGAATTACATGGAGTAGATGTAAATAAATATCGTTTTTGTGGGAATGTTTGTGAAGTCCGTGAAAGATGATGGGAGCATAGTGATTTAGTCAGATGTGAGGGCAGAGTTTTGGAGAACTCCAGTAGTTATTGTCAGCAGTTTGGAAGAGAGTTGAAAATTGTTCGGGATGAAGAGAGAGAGAAGTAAAAAAGAATTATAAAAGGATTTTAAATCTTTGTTTCCTGATGCTCCCAGAAGAACAAATGTAATTGTCCATGATTTAGAGATTGAAAAAGGTAGCAACCAATTAAACAACACCCAACGGTGCCAGCCACAGAAGATAGAGATAATGATAAAAGAGTAGAGTAAACATGTTGAAATGATTTAATTGAACATGCATAGTCCATGGAGTTCACCGCTGTGTGTTGGTGCCTAACCTGGAGGGAAGGGTATATAGATTTTGTACTGATTATAGAAGGTTTAACTGTGGTAGACTAAAAGTGACTCCTTACCCCATACCCAGAATTGTGACTGTATAGACCACTGGAATGCTAGGATATGTAACAACAAATAACCTGCTCAAAGGTTTTTTGGCAGTGGATTAACTGAGAAAGCTAGGGAGTTGTCACATTTTGTTACCATGGTGGGACTCTATCATATAAGGATTTTTTGCCTTTTGGTAATGAAGAATAGTCCAGTTGTTTTTCAAAGAGTGGTGAATGAAGTATTTGAAGGGAGGTAAAATGTTGTACTGTATATATAGATGATATTGTACTGTATTCCTGAGAAGTGGGAGGAGCATCTAAGTTGTTGGTTGAAGTATTTAGAAATTGGATGATGCCAAATCTCACAGTGAACTGAAGTAAAAGTGATTTTTTGAAGGCTTCCGTGGATTATTTAGGATTTTAGGTTGACAAGGAGAGGTGAGACCACTTAATTCCAAGTTAAGGCATTATGATTTGCCTTCTCCAACAACAGTAAGGAGCTGTTGAGATTTTTTGGGGATGAGTGGTTATTATAGGAGATTTTGTAGAAATTTCTCACCGTTGCCTGCCATTAACCAGGTTGTTGTGTAAAACGATGATTTGTGTGAGGCGGAAGCACTGTGAAAGGCTTTCAAGAATGGATATTTTTAGTTAATCTCCCTATTGATTACTCCTCATTATGAAAGACATTTAAGCTGTATTTGGATGCCAGTGGTGAGGGAAATTGGAGGAGTGTTGATGCCCGGATATGGAAGGAGTTGATCATCCATTGGACTATTTCTCCTAAAAAGTATTGTTATACCAGAAGAATTATCAGCACAAGTGATGAAAGAGGCTGGCTTTTGATTTTGATTTAAATCATTTGATATATATGTAAAGTGAGGGGCTGCGATGCCAGTGCAGGTGTTTACAGATCACAACCCCTTAGTTTTTGTATATAGTAAATGAAAAATTCAAATCAAAGGTTGATGAGGTGGTGTCTAATGTTGCAGAGTAATGATTTGGTTTGTTACCCATGTGAAGGGAAGGATAATGTGATAGCAAGACGCTCTTTCACGAGTTCCTGTAAGCTTGAGCCCTCTTACAGAAGAACTCACATCTTACTGGAGGGGGTGTTACCCTTAGTCACCCCTAAAAACCTTTTCCTGTGAGTCCTATGTTTGGTGGTCCCGTAATAAGCGAGCATGTTGATGACTGATAGAAAAGTGAGCGAGGGTCTCTTTCGGTTGACAGCTTAGAGCTGGCGGTGGAAGCTCCGTGGATAGGCCACGTGTTGTACTGTGTGGTATCAAGGGAAGTAATTGTGCGTTGGGTGTGTGCTTGAGTTGGTGATTGACTTGGGTGTATGATTGACTGGATGGTGTAAGATGTGATGTGTGTCGGAGGTGTATGCGTGAGCAACGCTGGTTGTGTGGAGGCGTTTAGCCTGTGTGTGGTTTTTGTGTACGTGTTGACTGTCGCGTGTTAGCCTGAGGGTGTTATCAACAGCTGGTTTGTGTGGAGCGTGTAAGCCTGTGTGTATTTGTGTACGTGTTGACTGGCGTGTAAGCCTGAGGGTGTGTGATGATGTGAATTGTGTTTGAGACATCAAAAGGCTTATGACGATTTATTTCTTTGTTTATTATATATATGATTGTGTAAAATTATAATATTTTAAATAGAGAAGTGTCAATATTTGCCTGGTGGTTGTGAGAGTGAGGTCTGGTTGTGAGATGAGGTCCTGGTTGTGAGAGTGAGGTCTGGTGTGGAGAGTGAGGTGTGGTTGTGAGGTGAGGTGTGGGGGTGCAAACTACGTTACCAACCAGCCGCCCGGAGGACTCTCTTAAGAGAGAAGTAAGGCACATAGATAAGGTATTGCACAATATTTACTGTGCACTGTTTTGGCAGCAAGGAGCTGCAGTGTGGGTGAAGTGTGGCTGGGGAACGTAACACAAAATAAAATAATTAAAATGCTTGGCCTTGTACATTTTCTTCTGCGTAAACTGGCAATAGAAAAGGTAACCCATAAATAGAATATCACTATTTTTTAATTACATACAGTGTGTGTGTGTGTGTGGTTGTGTGTGGTGGTGTGTTTGTGTGGGTGTGTGTGTGTGTTTTATTTATGTTTGTGTGTGTGTGTTGTGTGTGTGTGTGGTGTGTGTGTGTGTGTGTGTGTGTGGGTAGTATGTGTGTGTGTGTGTGTGTTGTGTGTGTTGTGTGTTGTGTGTGTGTGTTGTGTGTGTGGTTGTGTTGGGATTTAAATTTTGGATGCAAGGTAAACTATCATTATGGCATTTACGTACTTTATATAATTCGCGTTGGTGCTCCCTCCTACAGTCACTCTCAGCTGCAGTACCTTGACTCTCTGGGCAGCCCGCTTAATATACTCTACCTTATTCACGACGTAGGGGTGACGTAAGGAACTGTCTCCCTCCCCCACTCGATGATTCCCTTACAGGTAGGGTGTATGGCAAGGGCCTAGGGAGAGAGCTGTGTCCCTTAGCCTTGTGTAGGGTGGCGTGCTTGTGAATCATCATTTCTGAGGAACAGGGAAAGTTTATTTATGGTATTAACTTGAGCCAGAATATTTATGTAAAAAATGAGTTAAAACAGCCTTAGGTAGAGAACGCAGCATTTTAGTTTCATGTACTTCCGTCATTTAAACTAAGGGAGAAGATAACTATGCCTAAAGGCGCCTATAGGCCCGTACTTAAAAAAAAAAAAATGTTGGAGACACCGTCACCTCCGTACAATTTTTTCACTAGTTTGTTCTTTAGTCAGGTCAGCCCGTTCCGAAATTTTTGCTCACCGGTATCAAATTAGGCGAGAAATGCTAGATTGGTTTTTGTTGAGAAGGTATAAATGCCTAGATTAGAAAACATGTGGAGCATTGTGGGGGTGCAGCTTTATATGAGTTATCTCCCTTTTCCAAAATGGCCGCACAAAATACCCCATAATTATGACATTTTTTAATTTCGTTTTATGGCCTATAATGTAGAGCTTTTTTCCTGGGTGTTCCAACGTATGTTTTTATTTGTTCACTAGCTTCGTATTTGTCCCCCAAATCGGCTTTTCCTCTAGGGGAAGAACTACTTTTCCCCGGCCTAGGCAATTTCTTAAACGTGTAAATCGGGAAGATGATAAAGTATAAAATGTATTAGAATCCGCTTTTAAATACATATACCAATTCAATCGGATAATATTTATATACATATGTATGTACAATATGTTATACTATGTTATATGTATATATGTACCATACCTAACGCGAATTACATAAAACATTAGAACACACCTTTTATGAATTAAACTCAACATCGTCCCGTCTTCGGTCCGTGCTCTCCTCTCATCTGATGAACGATCTCGCAGTCTGACAGTTTGCCCACATATCCAGTGCACTTAAGTCCATTTGCCAGACGACACAGAACTTTGGCAGTGTACACATCCTTGAACATTGCAGGCAGTAGGGCCAGATAGCCTCAGGTGCTGTGGCCGACCATCCATCCACTCCACTACCTTATTCCTCAGCTACATCCCATTGTCAATTTTCCACGCCTCGCCATGGGAACTTGGTACACAACCTGGTCTTTCTCAGACATCTTCTCCATATTCCAGCCTGTAGTTTGCCTTTTGTGCAGTTTTTTGACTAAGCATCCCCTGCAGGGTGTAAGCTGATGACTCTCTATCTCACTTTCTTAACACAGAACAAAGTGGTACCTGAGAGTATTGACCTTAGTGAAGCTGCTTTGGGGACATAGAGGAGACATGTGAAACACTCTAGTTTGTCCATCAGTTCTGAGGAGAGGTCCCATTCCTGCCCAACTGTGTAAATGTGTTTCTGATTTCCTGTTGTTGGTCACTGATTTTTAGATTCACTTCCTTCCCTTTACCTGCGAAAAGCACTGGAGTGTCACATCCAGTGTATGCATTATACCATAGAGCTCTGCAGACATCTAATAGGCCGATAGTGGCAGCGACTTTTCGATGTCACTAATCTAGTTCTGGTTGTCTTGTTCTCACATTTTCTGGAATAACCGGGCCCCTATCTTGTCATGGATGCCAACACATGATAAAGGACATCTGTATTCTCTGCCGCAGTAATCACAACAGCCCTGGATCCCTTCTTGCAGCATGGACAGCATGGAAAAGTAGGGCGCCCATCCTGCTTCTTCCTGCTGCACTGGGATCTGGTGCCTTCTTCAATTCCCCTGTGTAATTTTGTAGCATTTGTCCATTCAGTTTGTATACAGAATCTTCTCAATGTAGTTTCTCCCTGTACACTGCTTCCTCCTTACTGACAATGAAGCTACTCGACTGGTTTTTTGGTTAGTTATTTCCTGTCAGAAACTTCTCCATTGGCCTCACGATTCTGTGGCGCTTGTGGATCCTGCAGCTGCTGTCCGGTCTCTTCACCCCGTGCCGATCCTCACTGTTCTTGATAGAAATTCTTTCGATACGTGTCGAACATCAACTCTATCGTGTACGTTTAACTTCTTTCACGGCTGCCATAGACAGTATTGTAGTGGCAATGTCCCTCCCAAACGTACTTGAATCACCTGTACTCTTTTAACTAATTCATTCCATCGATCCAGAAGCGCGGATTTTGAGGAGTTTGGTCTGCTACTGTCACATTCCTTCTGCCATTGTGGCTAGAAGCTTTGTTTGTTTTCCTAGTAATCCGTCTGGGGTAGAGAGAGCCCATGGTAGTGGTCCCAGGGGGTGAGAGAGGATTTCCTTCCATCTTCGATTGCGCCCGTTGTGCCATTCACTATTATGGCGACCAAACGGAGACCGGTCAGCTTCAAGATTAATGTCCCCTTCCCACTTGTTTTCAATACTTTAGTTCTTACACATTTAGTGCATGTCTTCAGCTTGTTGATTTTTCATCGGACTTGAAATAGGTTTTGGTGGTGGTCCGTTCTCCGTCCTACATGGCTGAAGGTGACCTGGCATACTCTTCTCTCCAATAGCCATGCTTTATCGGTCGAGCAATGTCTCTGTGTGCCGGATTTAGCATAAAACGCTTATGGTCTTTGCTATCTCTGAGAATGTGTGGGGCCCAGGCTTGAATGAGGCTGACGACTGCCGACCACTGTTTCCTCATCTTACTTTATTCTTGTCTGCCTGGATCAGCATGATTTGAGTTTGTTGTTACCAATGCACCATGTCTCTTAGGTGTCCAAAGAAATTCACTGCGGTACTCTGCTGTTATGTCGTACCTTTTGATGGATCCTGCTTTTAGGCCTGAACCTGACGTGCCTCCAGGAGTCTGTGTTTCTTTGTTACCGTAACCTCAATTGTATGATCTACAGGTATCCGCCCAAAAGGGATTATTTGCTGGACCTCTGCACTGAGAAATTACATTGCTGGAAGGCTCTATGTACATCAGGATTTTTTTTTCCGTAGATTTGTCATTTCATTCAGCAAAGTATGCATATAGGTCCCCGGAAGTTGATCTTATCGTAGGCAAAACACCTGGGATCAAAGTTTCTAGATGCCATGATGTGCCAATCCCCTTTCCCTAAAGAGAAGCGCGTAGAAGGGCCAAGTATCACGTGCTCTACCATGTCTATTATGACATCCAAAATTCCGTAGTTCCCCATTGTTTGTGGCGGCTGTGTTCCAAGAAGTCTCTCCACAGGATCATCAACTCTAATAATTGTGGACTGTCGAAGGGATCACTGAATTCTGATGGTTGGATCATCACTATGTCGTTCACTTTGTCTACCATGATTTGATCACAGCGCTCATCTCCTCTTTTGCTGTCTACCCATATTGGGTGAACTCTGTCCATGCCATTCTCATCAAAGCTCATAGATGCACTTGTGCACTCTGATAGCACGATTGTACTGTTTACCGGCAATTACCCCATGAATGGACCCACCTCCGCGACTAGCACGGCTTCTATGCATATGGTCCTTCAACCAGCATCACAGAATCGCTTTCCTATGATACTCAGGGCATTCATTGATTGTGTGGAAAGTTCCCATCCTCAAAAGTACATGTGGAAATTGCTTTTGTTGCTTCCAGGTAATTTCAACCAGCTTTTTGCATAGAGTGCTTGATCCATGACCTACGACCAATTGTGTTCCAGAGATAGTTTCTTTGTCTGATTTAGAATCCACTGTTTGATAATTTTCCATAACCTGTAGTCACGCTGTAGCTGTTGCATTGATGGGTGGGCAGGAATCTCAACAACATCTTCTGAGATTGATTCTTGGTCCCTTGTTTTTGATATTAAACTCCAGTCCAACTTGGGATTGTCTGACCAGTCGTATTTTGGTTTGTCTTGCAAGGAGACCCAGACCAGATTCTTGTTACCGGCGACCTGAGACAACTCTTGTGCTTCTAGATTGGCTCTCGTTGGTTGGTAGAGGCTGTGACCTAACACGTGCACGGCTAAATATACTTCAAGCTCTTCGTTGTTCATGTTGACTGATCTTTGTTGTTTTCAGTTTGTCATTGCGTGGAAGTTAGGCCTGGGTGGATAAGGTCCATAGAACTTAGTCCTGGACCCCCCCGCCCCCCCCTATTCGTTGACTCGATGTGATGTACCTTTTTCCAGTAGTGCTCTCCAGTCTGTCTAATATTTATCCCATGCAGGTGTGAAGAGCTGGGGCTTGATGGAGAGTGGTAAACGCTCTCTGTTGAAGCCCATTGCCAACTTCTGCGACCAGGCGGTATCATTATCTTCCCAGCTGGGCATACGACAGCCCGCATGTCCAAACTTAGTTCGTATCCCCCGAATGACCTCAGTGTTTCCAGTGAGTGCTTTTACCGCATAAGGAGCAGGAATGTTTTGGTGGTTTATATATACTGCCCACGGGTAACAGCGTATTCATGTCCTGGCTAAATTGACCTCGACAAGATAGCAGTCCTTTGGGATTTATTCGTAGTACTAGTTGTATCTCCAGTGAGGAGCCCGACCAGAAATCGCTGTACCTCATTTGGTATGGCGATAATGGTAGCTTACATCATACGATGATCTGGCCAAGGGGTGAAAATCATGTCCTTCTTGATGGCCGTTCGGATATGTGACGAAGTCCTGATCTATGATCTTCTTGATATCTGTAGACTTTGCCTTCCAAGCTTGAGGCTCCCTATGTAAGATTTTTGATTTTCCAAGACAACATCCCTTTATGAGACAACGTAAGGGCCATCACCACTTTCCACTTGTCGTCGGAAAATATTTCTACTGCACCTCCAAGCTCGATTTCAGTATTCGGTGCATATTCTTCTTTGTTGAATCCTTCAGACGATTAACTCCCCAGACAACATTAATGATTCCAATTTTGTGGTCAGAGGTGACTGTATAGGATCCTCTTGTTGGGGAATAATATCTTCTCTGGATGTATTCGAAGTTCTTGGTAAGCTTTCCCTTCAACCTTGTGATACAGTATAATTCATTCTGTTACTTCTCTTCTTCATTCTCATTGCTGTCCTCTTTGTTCCTAGTGTAATTCCTATAGCATGAAGCGTGGTAGTGTGCTCTGGCGGCAACATTTCTCTACTGGTTAGTGCTATCATCCTGCCGTCTGCATTTCTGACGCACTCTCTCTTAGTGTTTTGTCTACTCTCAGTTTGTGAAGCTAGCGTAATGTTTTCACGTGTATTGGATGCTTTTTGAACTTGACCTTGTCTACAGAATACGCAGATCGGAGCATAAACTCTTGATTCATGTGTTGATGTTCTGTAGACTTTTTTGGTAGGACAGTCAATACTACCAGATAGATCACTAATAACATTCACCTGCTTTACTTTTCAGAGTTTCCAAGTCTCTTTTCAATGGTGAACATGCGCTTCTACATTTTCGATGATAGAATATAATTGGAACTTCTTTGTCCTGAAGCGTTTTTGTAAACGTCTAGAATGGGGGACATGGTTCCTGACTTTGGCGAGCTGCAAGTAGGTTTAAACCAGGAGGCATGGCTTTGAGGAGTGACAAAAATGTTCATCTCCGCGAATACTGCCTGGTGTATGATGCCCAGTTTCTTGGCGGGTGCCTGTTGGCGTTTTCCATGTTAACGGACATTCCAGCCTCCTACGTTGAAGTTCCACAGCTACACGACACCGTATTCTGGTCCCGGATTCTTCTCTATCATCACCATCCTTCAACAATACTTCGGAGGTAGTCGGCGATGCTAACTCTACCTCTCCACTCCAAAACCGTTTCTCTGAACGCACGTACCTGCGGCCGGCTGGTCTTCCGGCAGTGGTTGTCTCCCCTCGAGGGTCTCCAGCTCCGCCAAGTTCGATCGGGGGGGGGGGGTCCGGTCCGTATCTCGCCCGATGAAATACGACACCTGAAAAAGAAAAAAAAAAAAATTATAATGTATGTATATTTACATAATTATAATAATATAACAGTTTGGGAAAAAGGGGATAACTCCCATAAGCTGCCACTGCCACAATGCTATCACATATTTTCTAACTCTAGGCATTTATACCTTCCCAAAAAACACTATTAGCATTCTCGCCCTAATTTGATACCGACCAACCCCCCAGGCTGATCGCCTAATTGTGCTGTGTTTTAACTCATTAATCGATTAAACTAAAATTAGTGCCTATTGTTCCTTTCCATAATTTGCAACTCTTGTTCCTATCCATAGTTTGTTAGCCACAGTGTAGAATCTCGCATATTTTACTGACCATTCACCTTTTTTTCCTTCAATTATTTCCATCATCATCAATGTCCTATTCAGGTTTATGCATATGAACTCCCCGTGTGTAATGCAGTATATATCATGTGACAGGCAACCCTTTCTAAAGAAAACACAAAACTTTCGTGCAGCTGGAGCAGATGGTTTAACTTTTGACCTTTATATTATTCCAACACACCATGAGGAAGAGAGAGAAAATCCTCGGCCTTCCAGCAACCCCTTCCTCTCCCCCCCACAAAAAAATCTCCACTGACAACAAAACACAACATTGCTGGTAATTCCTCTCCTCCAACTACTTCACACTGTCCTCTTTAACCCTTCCTATCTAAAGAACTTCAAGTGAAGGTATCGTATATCATCGATTAGTAAGTCTTCTGCAGTGTCTACGTATCATTAACTTATCTATCAATACATACACAAGCAGGATCAACCAACCTACAACATCTCATAAGGAGGGAACTTAAAAAAGAAGCACCTACTCTCTCTCTCTCTCTCTCTCTCTCTCTCTCTCTCTCTCTCTCTCTCTCTCTCTCTCTCTCTCTCTCTCCTCTCTCTCTCTCTCTCTCTCTCTCTCTCTCTCTCTCCGTCCTACATGACCTCTAGTACACTATTGAGAAAGACAAAGTGCTGCATTAAACTGAGCTTCGTACCTTCAAAATCTGCAATATCGTCAGCTAATAGCAGGCCGTAATGTTCCTCGAGTTTTATTTCAATTTCTAGTACACAATAGCCTCTTCTTTGCTTAGTATGCATTTCTAGTGATCAGGCATTGCAGATACACAGAAAGAAAGACACTATAATTCCCTCAAAAATCCCTTCTTTCTCTTTATTCAGTTCTACCAAAACTTTGTTCCCTCACACAACCTGTGGCTCACTTCTGCCTTTACGATCCACCCAGCCTCCATAAACACACTCATGTATTAAAACTTTGCTACATCTTCCAGTCTTTCACGATTCAGAGCTATATCAGGACTTCCTATACTTTTTTTCCTTATTGTATCTTATTTCTTAGTTCTTTACCACTTTAACTTCAGCTTGTTTCAGTTAGACATCGTCCTAAGTTTTGTATATACAAATTTTTTATACATATTTGTGTATGTATAATATGTAATTTTTGTATATACGAGTGTGTGTGTGTGTGTGTGTGTGTGTGTGTGTGTGTGTGTGTGTGTGTGTGTGTGTGTGTGTGTGTGTGTGTGTGTGTGTGTGTGTGTGTGTGTGTGTGTGTGTGTGTGTGTGTGTGTGTGTGTGTGTGTGTGTGTGTGTGTGTGTGTGTTGTGTGTGTGTGTGCGTGTGTGTTTGTTTGACCTAAATATTATAATTATTTGTTATAGCTCTTGTGTTATTTGCCTTTCAATAATTACCCACCCAAGAACAAACTTAATTATACAGTCCAAATACATTGATAAATCATAGGCACCCTAACACAAGGTCTCTATGCTGATATATATAAATAGTGGAGAGTCTCTTTTTAATAAGCTGTTTACGTGTGAGCTCAGAGAACCCTTGATCAAAGATATACCGCCCTCTTGGTGGCTAATTAATATTAACCTTCCCCATAGGAAACATAAGCCTGAAAGGTAGATTACCCTTACGTTCGTTAATTAATAAGCAGTCAATCAGGCAGTCCTATGAGGGTCGATCCTTTCCTACCCCGCGTAACACACAGCCCTGGAAGTATGGTTAACATGGATTATTCTCAGGAAGGATTATACTATACTAACTAATTAAGGAAGGAAGATAATAGCCTACAGACGCTATAGCCTCCAATGTAAAAAAAAAAAAAAAAAAAGAATACATTTCACATTTTGTTAATCCTTGTTAGTGGATTTATTCTTCACTTTCTTAATCATGTGTTATTAAGTTACTAT